>QGQJ01001409.1:0-16029 GCA_003206725.1 Blastomyces emzantsi
AGCAAAAAGCAAAAAGCAAAAATCCTAATCAGATCTTAAAAGGAAATGTAGAAAGGAGAAACAGCAGAAAAGAGAGAAACGTAGAGAGACGAATATAAATATAAAAATAAGAACAAAAGAGAGGAGAGAGAGGAAGAAATTGTTAAGTTTTTGCTTTGTCATTTGGTACCTCGAAATACACAAAAACACGCTGCAGATGCAGAAACGGGGGCCTCTTTCTCTTTTTAGATGGAGGGTAATGTATGTGACTGGAAAGCGGGATATGGAATGCGACCCGAAACCTAGATCACCCACCATGCCCGTCCCCTTTCTCTTCGCGTTCTCTCTCTATATATATATATCTGCTGTGGGAAAACGAAAAGAAGGCAGAGGTGAGCAAGAAACGGGAAAATGGAATCAATAAAGAACGGCCGGATATGAAAAGTGAAGGGGGTGGGTGGCCGACAGAAAGAGAGAGGGCCAGAGAGAGAAGAGAGGGAGTTGATAAAAAAAGAGAGGGGAAGGACTAGAACGAGGAGGATTCCTCTCTCAAGACGACTACGACGACGATGATTGACGGGAACATGGGTTGTTATCAGCTACAGTATACGTTTTAAAAAGAATGGCAACAGAAAGCGGGAAAAAAGCGGCAATTGAATATAACTAAAAAAAGGAAAAAACAAGTAACGAATAGCAAGTCAAGACCTATTACTGAAAAATAAAAGAAGAAAAACGTAGGAGCGTACAAGAAAAAAAAAGGAAACGGGCCCTTGAGAAGTCCAATACTCTGTTCCATGTCGGTTAAGCTGGTGATGAAGAGAAAAATCGAGATGAAAAGACAAAAAGGTGGCAGGGAAGGCGGCGGCGCATACAAGCTGATAACTATTATTACTGGTGTCGCGTTGTCGTGTGTCTGGGTTGGGTGTGAGGGGTGGTTTGGCTGGCTCGATTTTTTGTCGTCCCCCTCCAAGATTATCTATCTTTCTCTATCTCTCGCGCACGTGCGTGTTTTTGATGTATCGTGGTGGGAAGTTTTGATTAGAGTTTTTATCTCCGCCCGAACCTGCTACAAATGGAAAAGCTCGTATGATTTCTTGATCACTTCTTCTTTTGTTTCCTAGGAGGAGTGATGGGTCTGCCACTGCTCATGCCACCGTAGACGTACTTTTGTTTTTTTTCGGCTGGTTTCAGGATCTGCCGGGGGGGGGGGAGTTGGTGTTAGTTATCTGTGCGTCCTATATAGTATTTTATGGCACCAGCGGTGACACCGCGGAACAGAAGGCCCGGGAGCATCATACCTGGAATGAACATAATAGGCTCTCATCAACACTCATCATGGCTCCAGCATTGTCGAATTCTCCGCAATAGTTGGGTGCGCTAAAAAGTGTGACCAACTGCCGTTTCGAGAAAAATTCGTAGCCATCCTCGACAACCTGATGTGCGCGACATATAAGGTCCATATCGTGCTTTTGTAGGAATCGTGAAACGACGTCTGGTCCGAACGTGAATGACACGCCTCGATCGTTTTCACTCCACCCGGTTATATCTTTGTCTGGATCGGACCACAGAAGATCGCAGAGTAGACCGCAGTCCGGAATCTATATTGGTTAGCGGATACTGAGCCTCGCGGAGCTCGGAGACTTTTCGCTGTGAAAAAAGCCCCATGATTTATGGATGTTAAATTTAGCAAGGGGGAGAGGGCAATGTAAAATGCGAGCACTTACATCAGTAGGACGCATTACACGACGGATCTGTTCCATAGAGTTTAAGTCGGGACTTAGACCACCATGCATGGTGAAAATTTTTTCGTCAATGATAGCGGCAATTGGCAAGCAGTTGAAGCAGTCGGTAAACGTCTTCCACAGCTTGATGTTATATCTCCGTTTGCACTCATCGTAGAAACCGTAGATACGGTTGATTGACGCGCATTCGTGGTTTCCGCGGAGGATGAAAAAGTTCTCTGGATACTTGATTTTGTACGCCAACAGGAGACAGATCGTCTCGAGCGACTGCTTACCTCTATCTACGTAGTCTCCAAGGAAGAGGTAGTTAGCTTCAGGAGGGAAGCCGCCGTATTCAAACAAACGCAGGAGGTCATAGTATTGTCCATGAATATCGCCACATATCTAGTTATCATTCACGGTTAAATATTAGCCACATGTCCCATTATGTCGCATGGTGAGGTATGAATGGTTCAAACGATTGATGTTGCCCAAAGGTTATGGCCTCCATATTACCAAGGTCAATAGGAGAAGGGAGGGAAAAGAGTACGAAATAAATAAGAAATTTTCAGGAACTAACCTTGATTGGCGCTTCGAGCTCTAGAAGTATAGGCTGAGAGATAAAAATCTCTCTTGCCTTGGTGCAGAGATGGCGAATTTCAGACTCGAGTAATTGAACTTGCTTTCCTGGTCGACTACCCCTCACCTCCAACAGCCGGTCGATGATGGAATCGAGATCGATTTCATTCAGGTCAGCCATGTCTTGCTGCCGCTAGCAAGAAAATTATCCGAAAAGAAGGTAACGGACGCAGAAAAAGCGGAACGAGGAAGACGAAACGGCAAGAAAAAAATGCGAGGAAAAGGGGTCGCGGCGGAGAAGGAGGGGGGAAAGGGAGGCGGGAATTTCGGGAGGCTTGGATGTATTGATGAAGTTCACACAATCCTAGATATCTTAGAGAGAGTCAGTATACCAGTGCGACCCAAGATGGCTGTATTAATGTTGGGTAGAGTTGGGATGAGACGCGCCGGAGGTTTGGGGAGTCGCAACATCCAGGGCGTTTAGCAAGGAAAAGGCGAGCGGCTTACGAAGAGGGAAAACCTAATATGGCAGGGAGAAAATACGGCCGTGAAGGACTGAGCCAACGTGCCTCCAATCCAGACTCCTCGCGCAGATACTGATTGACGGCCTAGATACTTGTTCTGCGATGGTGGAGGGGATGGTGCGGGCTGCAGTCGAAGAGGGTTGTTGGTGGAGAGAAGGCTTGAGCGAGAGGGCGTTTGTTGGTGTGTCAGATCAACGGAATGAGGCTCTATCTGGGTTTTACCACGGCAGAATCCAGGCACGGTGTCGACAACAGCGGAGGCTCTGTCAATCTCTGGGACTTGCGACGAAAAAATTTTGGTTGCAGTAGACAGGAAAACCCCTATCGGTAGCGTAGTCTAGCCGGAAGTTTTCAGGTTATGTTTTTTTTTTTTCCCGCGAGCGTGGTGGATAACGGTGGCGGTGGACGAAGGAATTGTTGCTTGACAATTAGGATGCAGAGCGGTCTGTTCTGGGTAGCCGGAAGAAGTCCAAAAGCAGTCTAAATCTTCAATAGCAGTAAATCGACAACGTAGCAGGTCTTCAGCAGCGAAGAATAGCGATCGAGACACACAGTGGTGGTGGTTGAGGGTAGAGGGGAGATGGTTGCAGAAGGTTGTGGTTGACTGGATGGAGGTGGAGAGTTGAGACGAGTTTTGGCTGGGCGGAAGAGTTTGGGGGACGATTACAGATACAGCGCCATTACATACGGTACGGTACGCATCATCATCATCAATAATACGCAGCCTTCTCTTGTTATTCCCGGTTATGATTTCTATATTTATCATTCCCCTGTCTGCCATGCTCCCTTCAACGAAGAAAATCCCTATAATAACAACAGCAATCCATTGCCTAGTTGCCCTATTCTGTGTATTAAAGAGGCTGCTGATGTCTATACCTATAGGCGATATTAGTACGGAACTTGCCTTGTTTTGCCCATTAACTCGCTCTTGAACAAATGATATGTTGTTATGCGCTGGTATTTCTTTCCTTCAACAGCCCAGAATCTTCTTAGGAAAATATGTGCGATACATTGAAACTCAAGCAGTACTACAAGTGACCAATAGGAGCAAGGAAGAATTAAAATAAAGATATTTTGTCTGCGTTCTGAATAAAAGGCCTGCTCGCATTACTGTGTAATTGTAAGAATTCAATAGCAAGAGGGGGGGGGGGAGGATGCAGCAGGCTTCATCTTGCCACGGCTTCCAAGAGGCAAATAACAAAGATAAATGTCTTTTTCTACTGCCTGGCTTTATTTGTTTTGTTTTTTAAATAAAAACTGGGACTAACAGGGAACTGCATGAAAATGTGGTGGGTGGGCAAGAAACGGGAGGGAGAAAAAAAAATAAACACAAAAAAAAAAGAGTACGTGACGGTGCTGGGAATCGAACCCAGGCTGGCACGGCCACAACGTGACGTCTTACCACTCGACCACACCGTCTACTTGTTATTGGACGGCCAAGACCCCATTCATGCATCAAACTCATCGGTCCTTGCCTCCATCTCCATCCCCTTGAACTGACATCCAACGTCTGCTGGTAGAATTTATCACTTTAAGCTCAGAGGAGCCTCTTTTTTCTGATACCATACTAGTGTTTATGGTGTGTATGTACGTTATGTGCCTTAAACGCAAACCAGATGTTTGAAAAACAAAAACAAAAGTCTTCAAAGGATTGGTTTTTGTGTGCCCCAGAAGGTCGCACTTGTCATACAGATACGAAGATGATTAAATTACTTACCTAGGTAGGTATCGACGCATTTTGATACCACCCTACCCATTCATCCCCCATTACATGCGACTTACCAAGAGGGTAGACATATAGCTAACCTTCACCATCAATGGTGCCCCTTATGGTAATTCACATGGATATATCAATGCAACGGAGTATATATATATATATGTATGTATGTATGTATAGGTAAAGACGGCAGTGCCCTGGCTTTCAAAATTGCTCTACCGCACGCTTGGGAAGGCTTGCCTAGAACCTCTGGCTACGTGATGTAGGTGCATCCTTGGTTGGATATCCCATATGACATCGAGTTCCGGATAGTGCCTTTAAACGGTAATATGGATAAAGCCAGTGCGAGTGGTGGTCCTCTTTGCCTGCCCCTTTGCGCAAACGCCTCGATATACCCGGCGACAGGCTACCCCTAGATGCTTACTGTAATGGCCGAAGGCGAACAGGGAGAAAGAACAAAGCATCACAGTGCGAGTATAGTAATAGAATAGAGGATGATCCGAGAAGTTGTATGAGAAGATAGAAAGAAATTAGCATATTTTCATGTCGTTAACCAAAGTCTGTTAAAGTAAAACCTCCCGCCCGACACATTGATTGGGGAAATCAAGAAAGACATTATACAACACTATTAGCACTTTCTGGTCCTAGACCAAAGACCCAAACAAGCAAAAGAACCAACCAAAAAGTTCGTCAAGAAAAAGGAGAAGGGAAAAGATGGAAAACAGCACAAAGAATAAAATAGAAATAGCTCGCTATGTGAAACGCCAGGGGTGTTCGAAAATTCGAAAATTCGAAAAAAAAAAAAACTGACGAAAATACAAATAACAATGAAAAGATAAAAACAAGCCGCCTCTCCAGTCCGTAAAAGTAGAGTACAAAAGCGGTCTAAAAAGATGAGCAAAAGCGAGGAACGAACCTCTCACTCATATACCTCCCAGGACGAGGCCTGAACCCACAAGAGGTCAAGGGATAGGTAAACGACAACAGTGACAAAAGCGGAGACAGTAAGCCACCCAAAATCAGATAGCGCCATACACATGCAAATAAAAGAAATAAAGCCAAAAAAAAATTTAAAACAATAATAATCATACAGACGGGAAACAACAGTGGTATATTTCATGCAAAAAGAAACGAACATGCAGACATATATCCCATTAGAGAAAAAGAACAAGGCTGCGTCGCAGAAGAAAGAGAGGGAGAGGCAAAGGAAAAATTTAAAGAGTTGAAAACGATCATGATGGGTTTCTGTGGAAATGGAAAAATCGCTCCTCAAAACACTTTTCTCTCTTTCTCTCACTTTTTGTTTCTCAACATTTTGTGTGTAGAAGGGGGATGACATGAAATCTGCTCGCCAGGTTTTCGCAATTTATTTCCTCGCGATTTGGAAAATATAGTCTATACCTCTCAACTCTTATATCGTATTTTGTGCAGCAAGATCGTAAATTTTGTTTCGATTTTGGATTTTAGATCGGAGTTCTTTGTGGGTGAAGGGAGGGAATGTAGGAGAGAGGCGTGGAATGGAGACATGCAACGGGAAGGAAAATATCGATTCGTCCGATAATTAGCCTAACATTCGACCTCCGGTGGCGATGGCTTGGCTACTAGTCCTGGCAATGAGCGCGGGTCGAAGTGATCCAACCGGGTTGTATTCTGGTCCTCCAACTGTATGGGAATTGATATCCTTTTGTGAAGTGTCCCAGGATTCATCGCCAAGCACTGTCAGCCAGTTTGTTCCAACTTCTTGCTTCAATGCTTCGAGTCTTTGACGATAGGAGTCCCCGTTGGCGCTCCAGTCGAGATTCTGGACAGCAGGAAGTAAGTGGGGATTCTTGGCGGATTCAAAGGCGGCACTGCTTTGCGATTCTTTTGGGGGGGTGATAGTAGCAATAGTGGTTTTCTGAAGAGGCTTGGGGTGAGAGACTCTGCTGTATATCCTATTTGAGCTTAGAGCTGGCTCGGTTGTAGCTGCGGGGTTCGTAGTTGGGTGTTCGGGGATAGGTTGCTGGAAAACAGAGCCGATGATTTCATCGTTGCCAGCCACCATGCTAAAAGAAGGATGATCGTTGGAAAGCTCGACAATTTTTCGCCTGTGACCTTTTTTCCGCCTACTAGAGCCTATCGCATATTCCGCTTGAATAGCGGCGGCGGGTGCTGGTGTATCTGCACGAATTGCACCGGCTGACGAGGCAACTGGAATATCTTGGGTTTTATCCGCAAGATCGTTATCCGGTCCTTGGCGTCGAATAACAGGAGCCCCTTCCGGCTCTGCAACACGAGTCACAAGTTGTTTCTTTTCTGAATATCCAGGACCCGTAGTATCAATTGTAATATCCTCAGAGAATCCTGGAGTTTGTCTGAATAGGTTGAATATGGAAACCCTGTATCCGGAAAATGTTTTGGTGAAAGGATTCCCAGATACCCAGATCTCGCGTAGATACGGGATACCAGTGAGCCTGGCAATTTCGGTAGGATCACTTAGTTCATTGTCTCGTAAATCAAGGCGCTCTAAAGACAATAACCGTTCGATGCCTGCGAGGGATCGGAGACGGTTTCCTCGAAGATTAAGCGCAGTGATGGCAGGCAACGGGTTCCTAGAAAGAGAATGGAGAGAGTCTATCATGCAGTGAGATAGGTTTAAAGATCTCAAAGCTGTCAAAGATGCAAGGCTGTCGGGGACTTCGGTGAAAAGGTTCCAGGACAAATCCAATGAATGGAGAGTATTGGCAACAGGAGCAAGGCTGGAAACACTGACACTAGTCATCGAGTTGTCTGTCAAGCTGAGGTGGCGCAGGAATCGCCATTTGGATGGAGGAAGGATGCCAGCAGCCAATAAATTTGACACGCTTCCATTCCTGTGGTGGGAGGAAGCCTCACTGGAATTGGAACTCCCAGATCCAGATCTCCGTATTTTGGAAGACGTTCCTCTGCGATGAGACTGGTGTCTTGAACTAGTAGTGGGCCGTGTGGGTGAAATGCTTTCTGTCCGAGCATGTCTTCTCCCACCCTCAGAAAAACCCCTGACCATGGAGGCGCTGCCTTTTGGGCTGGAACTTGTACTTAAACTGGGCTCAGCTACCGGAGAACCAGGTGCCGACATGGATTTTGCCAGGTCTGGTTTATTGAATGTCTGGGGGTTGGAAGATGCCCCGAGAACTGGAGATGATTGATATTTGGAGGATCTCCGTCTCCGTTTGTCAAGGTCATCCAAAACGATCCCGGTCAAGAGGTCCGTAGGGTCATCAATACTGGCACGTTTGAGAGTAAGAGACCTTAACTGTTCAGCTAGACGATCCCAGCCGTAAAAGGAGCGGAAATCTACATCGATAATTTCCAGGGCACTGAGGTTTTTAAACGAATGGAGTGGGACAGCAGTGTCAAAGGGGAATTCCTCATATCCACGAATAAGGCGAGCTCTGTGATCCGGGGCAAGTCTCAAACAGGGGATTTTAGTAAAGGCCGAATACAAATATTTTAGGTCATTTTCAATGGCTAGTTTGGCTTTTTCCGACTTGGAGACAGAGTCTTTGGATCCTAGGCCAAATGAGGACCAGAGCGAGCTCATACCGGACATGACACTACGCACACTGGATACAGAATGGATCGAGTCTCTGTCTCCCTTGGAGCGACGTGGCTTGTTTAAGAAAGACACATATGCAGACGAAGCCTCTGTGTTGATGTTTTCCAAGCGGATATTCATGGGGCCCACGGGAATGGATATGTCCTCAAACCGGGATAAGAGGTAGAAAAGATGATGGCTAGTTAGGGTGAGTTTCGCAGGTTTAATGTTGTGGGATGTGAAACTCAGTGTCCCCAAGGATAACGCAGCGGCTAGTGTAGAGGAAGTAGCGGAACGGGCGGAAGAGTCTGATGCTTTGGAGGGTTGACGCTTCATCTGCAAAGCGTTGGCGAGGGCTTTTTCATGAGTACGGACGAAGCTGGCCAGGTTCTAGCAAGCACGTTTAACAGATTAGACATGTAAATTAACCGCTTGACGAGATATTCCGCTGCAACGGAGGTTTAGCAGGAAATAGGGCGCTTACTTTGATGAAGAGCTGGCCATCTTCAGTGTTGAGTTTCTCCATAATGACTAGGTCGCTGCCCAAGGAGTTTGGGTCCAGTCTAAAGGAGACAGCGGGACTTGTTCACTGACAGAACGAGACTATATATGGATGAGAGGACATTTTGAGCGCATCCAAGAAGATGTAGGAGCGTCGTGGTGGGAGGGTAAGTTGAGGAGGATGCGGGTGTTGTGGTTGCAAGACGGAAACGAGGGGGAAGGCTACCACCAAAACACCAGGGAGGCTTTAATGACCTAGGGAGGCTCAAAATGCTCGCGCACACCACACACCACACACAACAGTGACTTTGATGGCTTGAGTGACTCAAAAAGCCCGCACTATCCAACAAGACACTCGAGAGCAAGGCTTAATAGGAACGCGTCAAGAACGAAGATTCTCTTAAGGAAAATCAAATTGACTACACGGGAGTATTACGAAGCCCGTGGCGAAGTGGTCAAAGGATCACGTCTTTTGGGGTTCATGTGCACGGGGGAGAACTGGGCGGGGTGTTTTGGGTTTGGTCACCGGGACAGCCCCAAAGAGAAAAAAAGGCAAAAAAGAAGGCAGAACCTAGAGAAGGACTGCGGAAACCAGATACCCGTTTCTGACAAGAGAAGAATGAAATTCACAATACAATACAAGAATCCAAACACGATGCTGGACTTTGGGGGAAACGGGAGAGAGAATGCCGGGGAGGGTAGAACGGAAGATGAGGTTCGTCGACTCAATTGCCCAGTCAACAGAAGGGAAGGGGGGAGAGGGAGAGAGGGAGAAGGATAGGTATGGTCCCAGGACGATTCCTCCAACCGGGTTGTCCACTGTTCAAAGAGAGACAGGGTAAAGGGAAAACAAAAGAGCAGAAGAGAAGAGAAGCGAGAGAGGAGGAGGAGAGGAAGAGGACGGGGAGGGAAAGATAAAGAGGTGCGGGATAGGAACCACAGGGAGGAGGGACTACCCAGAGCGGGAGAACACACTGAAAGGGATCAGTCAGGGTGGGCTGGTTAGAGCTGATATTTCTCCATAATTCTCCTCGCCGCCGCTCCTGATTGGGGAGGGGCAGCCGGCCAAGGGGAAGCCTGCACCGTGCATGGGACCGGACTGCCAGACGAGGGATTTGTGGTGGATGCAAAAGGCTGCATACGGGCATGATAGCGCCAGAGGACCGCCCCCTTCACACTAGCTGCTGCACGCTCCCAGTTAGTCTTCCTGCCTGGTTGGCCCCTCGGAACCCAGCTCCCTCAAATCTTTCCCGGGCGCATCTCTACGACTGGCACCACTCGGTCCTCACCAGCGCAGTTTTACGGCGCGGACTTTGCTATCTTCGGAGGCACTCTCTGAGGGGCTGGTTAAGCCTATCTTGGTAAGGAAAGAGCGAGTTGGTGGGGCCTGCTTGGCCTGTCTCCCCTGGGGCCTGCGCGTGTGGTTGGTGGCTGGCGAGATAAGGAGTCCTTTCGGCTGGCAGCTACCTCTGTCTAACGCCGCTGATGTACCATGAGGTACCCATCATTTGTCGGAATTCTTCCTTTCATGTGCACAAATCACCCACATTCACGCGGCCAACCACTAAAAATACAATGGCAGTTCACGATGCAGATGATCACTCCTTGGATTCAAAATTCACCCAATTGTTCCTCACTTCTACTCCCCCCTCGTTCCCACATGGCCTGGGAATGACGATATATATCATACATATTAATCACCTGGCTCATGGGAAGCTCTGCAATAACACTACAATGCGTCGATCTGTTGGTCACCCTTCTGCTACCTGTCGTCATCCTTACCACCACCCTCAAAATAATTAAAATATGGTGGTTATTGGCCGTGTAAAGAGCGGGCGAAAGGGCGACTTTTTATTCTGGTAAGAGAGTTGATGTTTTATCCCTGGCGCCGGAACTGAGCACGGATTACCCAATGTGGTCAGACTGGAAGTTTACTTCGGGCTATTCCTTGACTACCAGTAACTTTTAACTTTCCCCTTCTCCTGTGAAATGGGTTGCCGCCGATTCGGAATAAACATGCTCTCTACACAGTGGTTGACATTATTAAATATCAATCCGACTCAAGAGAGAAACAAAACAGTAAGGTTTTGTTCGAAACTTGTTCCACAAAACCGAGGCTGTTGGAGATTGAGATGAAATAAAATCGGGAGCAGGTCCCGTCGTTTTGGTTTCTCCGTGTTTTTGAAAATGAAATGGTGACCGACCTAACTAGCGCCCAAGCATCCATCGCCGGGCGGCCACTTTGACGTACTTTGAGTTGAAACTGTTCTGTAACTTGCGCAGGTGAAACGAGATCTTCCATGGAACAAAATTATCCTGCACTCCCTGCACATTGCGCTCAGGAGAAATTGATACTGCTAGTCATGCTCACGGCTGCATGGTTCCGTCTTCGAAGTCATCGAGCCGGACCTACAATGATGGCATGAATCGTACGATTTGATAAGGTTAAATTTTAGAATAGATCCATGCCCCTCAATCGTTCAGCGAATCGATAGTTCGCGAGGGAGTAGAGATTTTTGTTCATGTTTTCCTTTTCGGACTTCGTTCTCACGGAATTGGTTTGTTTTCTTTTATCAGGTTCTTAATTCCCAGAGCTCTAGGTTGGGACAGCTGCCAGATACCAAATTTTCGTCAATTGTTTTTCGAACTTGTCGAGTTTAAAAACCCATTCGATGGACAGGACGCGAGTATGTTTGAGTTTATCTAAGTTCTGGCGATAACCCTTGGTGCGAGTTGGCTGTGGGCCAAACCCTAAGCGCGTCGAAAATTCGACCCACCATTTGATGACGTTCTTGGGGTTGGCTTTGCGGCTCAACCTTTTCCATCCCCGCTTAATCAATCAATGATGTTCCCAGAGAGAAACATATCATCCAGCCGGCGCAAGCGGTATGCCTCTAATAATTTTTCGGTCACAGAGGCGCCAATAACAGGTTAGGGTAGAAATGACCTAAGAGACCAATTTTACAAAATATGGTTTCAGAGAGAGCGACATAGGAATTTGTCTCAAGCACGCAATCTCGAGTTTCAGCAGGTAACGCTTGAGTTACATGGAGGTACAAGCTCCTCAGTCACGGCTTTCACCGCTCTTGAGAGGAGATCCAGGATATACTCAAAACTATTTAAGAAACGATTCTGGTTGTTTTTAAGACGTGGTGGTTTGATGTCGATACACAAATATTATTGATTAATCGTGCGTTATTCGGCTTACTTCGCACATCCAACACAAACCCGCCCTCAAACCACCCGTGGACCCTTTTTTGGGTGTCACAAGGCTACTTTTATGCTGCGATGATGAAGGGATCAGTGGCGAACTACTGTTCCTCAAACGTCATTCGCTGTTCGGCGGTGGTGGTTATTCTCGCTAAGGCTGACATTAGGATACCGCCAACGCTGGAATAAAGGACCATGGCATTCGCTCATATGATTGGGAAGACTCCCAAGAGCCAAATACACGGTAAATTTATTCCGTCAAGTTTGAAAAGTTGCAGTAGTAATACTTCCTAGGTATGTGGTCCGGTTAATAATACTAGTGGCACAAAAATGATATCATCCCAGGAGATCGCTGAGCCATCTACTCCGTACAATTTCAAAACCTCAGGAGTCTCATGAATTAAGCATGTAATATGTCAGACAGCCACAAAGCTAGGACGCTTACGCTGATTTAATTCGAGGCTGGGTACTCAGCTAAGACCTCCCACCCAACAGGCTGGTCGATCACCTTAGTGAGCATTGATTATTATCACCCAGCGCCTCATCGCCCTAATTGCCGCATGAATACATACAACTGGAACAGATTCACAACTAATCGCAGCGAGAAAGTCATGTTGCGCCAATATTACGTGCAGAATAACCCCCCGTCTAATAATAATAATAACAATAATAATTTTCATGATAATACAAAATACCGAATTCCGACCCTTGATTGCGTCTGACCTTTCTGCATATGCGGACAGAATAGATATGATCCACCGCAAATGGCAGTCCCGATTCCCTTGTCCTCTTGTTCTACCGTTTTACCCCATTTGTCAAGACGCAGCTGCACCCGAGGGAAAGGTTGCCTGTTAAGAATGATCAGAGCATTGAAAAAAGCTATAAGCAGATGTCAAAAGCTTCCCTTCTTAATTTCTTCACCGCTATTGCTCCGCACGGAGGTGATGTTCTTCTCCTTGCTGCGATTTGATGACCACCCATTGAATTGTGCCCCTCTCGTACCCCTCCGACTCTTGTCTGCAAAGATGCAGGATCTCCCCCCAAAACAACCTTTTAAGCCTTGGTGCACGCTGACATGGGCTAACTACAATGAGCAGTGCATAAACGAAGGCAACGAAAGATGTCCGAAATCGCTGCTCGCATTCCATTACCTACAGGCTGCATATTCACAAAATGTTGTGATTTTCCCAGAAATCTGAATAGGTGGTTGATCACCAGCCTGTCTTTCAATTTCTCCTTAGTACTGGTCCCACAGCCAAGGGAAATAAAAAAACGGATAATTCGTTGTTGCGCAGGTTCTGTTAGTGATATTGGCTCATCAGACCGTGCCATACCTGGGATTGCAGGTGCTGCTGCCTTTACAGAAGACTAAAACTTGAGATGCAACACGGCGTTCCCCCTCCCCCCTAAAGAGATAAAAATAATAACAAAAAAATAAAAAATTGACGGGATGAGAAGGAAAGTTTTTCAAAAGCCAAGATTGACAGCTTCCTTTTTGACGAGTGAGAACTCCCATGTGAGTTATCAATACCCAGTTCGCCAGAGCCACACACGAATCGCCCCGAAACCTTTCTCGCTTGCATAGTCTTCTGATTCCTTGTTTCTCTTCGCCTCGACCAGAGCCAGCCCCCTTCAACGCATACCGACATACACATACCACTTTGGACCTCACTTAAGCTTCCTCACTCGAATCGAACTCAATCAGGGTAGGAAAGCCCGGCAGCAAAGAGGTACGTAGCGTACTTCTTCGTTCACAGGCATAGCCATGTACTCGTGCTCACCTCGGAAAATACCCTTATATCTTTCAAATTCCCAGTTGTTTCCAACTACCCCCAACTATTAATTAAATAATAGTTAATTCGCCACATTAAATGATAGATAAATGACGCCATAGTCTCATCACCATGCAATTCCTATTCAACTCTCCCGGGACAACTACTCCTAACCCGAGAAAATGTCTGTCATACGGGCATCCCACCACACACATCGCAAAGCAACATGACCCCAAATGGTTAAACTATTGGCTAATTTATCCATTGTGGAGCCACGCCCATAAATAGCTAAGAGCGCCAGGGAAGTTTCTTCGCACTCCTGTTCATACCTCTCTTGTCTTCTACTATTTTACTCTCTCCGGCGATGGCCTGTGCTATAGAACCGCGGGGAAGAATCAACCAGAACAGGACACTAGGGTCGGGCTTTTCTTGGCTTGTGTGGGCAGCGTTTTTTTCTTTTTTTTCCTTTTCCTTCCTACCTTCTTCCCTTTTCCTTTCGTAACAGAAGGAAACATTTGGCCCCGAAATAAATAAAGGATAATGCAAGCTGGCTAAATCTGCGGTTACCGCGGCGCGCTAACCAATAGGTTGGTTCCACTCTCATCCACACTCCAACGCCCGCATTCCTTGCGTCGTTGGTCGTGAGGGATCAAAATAAGGCTCTTCTGAGCCATGTGGAATGGTGTGACCGTGTGACATTTTTTTTTCCCTGTATCTCCCCTACATCGGGAGGGAAAAATGCATACATACAAGAAAAAAGCCAAGTAGCCCGAAAACAGCTCCTCCACCGTTCAAACTAGATGAAATAGCCCCAACCTAATCTTTTCAAGATTTTCGAAACCAAATCCTGCAGTTCGTCCTTGCTGATTCCTGCGCTATTGTTTTGGTGCATACATACATACACATGCATGTACTAGTTCCGCAGCGCCCTGGCCGCCCGATTATCTTATCTCTTTGTCTCGGGTTTCTTGTCGTTACGGCCCGTGTCCCGGAAGCTAGCGTGGGTTCATGTGCCAATTAGGCCCTGGGCAACTACAAGAGATACCATTAATCATTGTTATTTCTGGGCAAAATTTGAGCAAACTATGAAGGGAGCTTGAGTCCTTTTTGATTTTAACTACATACAGACAAACTGCCACTCAATTCACCATAGCGTAGCCTTGGTTGTTTAGAATCTCTTGAGGCTGGATCGGGAATGTGTCTGGCAGGAACTTATCTTGATTTTATTTAGGAGACAGTACGGTTGTTGACCTAGGCATACAGGTGCTTGCAACATCCAGGAATTAATCCATCGAGCACAGTGACGGGAATAGTCACTAATTTCAACGTTCTCATCTCGAGGAATGTAACCTGACCTTCAATCATGAAGTGGTATGATACACATGAAATGGCAGATCATTCCACAACCTAGCTCATCATCATTTGGTTTTTGACATCATTCTCACAACAAATTATTGCCCAATTATCAATTCCCTGACACATGTTTGATCAACATATCCAATTCCGAAAAAATTCAGACACGAAATTTATGATTTATGTCCGTCTCAGAGAACTTCCCCCCATTCATCTCACGTGACAGCCATGCCAACTCTGGCTTTGACCACGACCGCGATGTGGTTAGAAGACTTCCACCGAAAAAGGCTGGTGAAATCATAATCCTGGCGCTCCATCCTTTTCTCACGTGGAAGGAAAAATATAAACTTTGATAGAACTAGGACATTTGTGCATATGCATTTGCATAGTAAAACACACCAGCTTTTATGCAAGTAGTGGTTCAAATAGTTTGTCGGAATGATCACGGATTCACGGTTGGATACAACCGACACCTTGGCTATTTTGGCCCCTGCTCCCAATTTTTCCGAACGCCCCCCCGCTACTGTGCTTAGCGTTGTTATCCTGTCTCTGTACTGCTCATGCGCAACTCTTATGATAGTCTTCCCCGGCACTAAGCTGACATTCATCAGATTGGGAGTTTGAAACATGCACTCCTTTCGCCCCACCTACCCAAGATAGAGGCGAAGGGAAAGTCTTGTGTCCGTGAAGCTGGGGGTGGATTTCGGATTGTGCGAACTCTAACACGACGTTGATTTGTGGGAAGGGGAAGTCTGATTGTGATCCGCCCCAAGACTGTGTGGCTGGATATCATGCTTATCTTGGGTTGAGCAACCACCGAGCGACTTGCCTTGGCACTCTCTAGTCAGGAGAGAAAATCGACGGAAAAAATCGAAGCAAATATATGATGAAGAAACTTCTCAAAATCATGAATTCATTTTTAGTATCTTTGTTAAAGTTTCTAGGATTTTGTCATGGCCACTGGCAACGTTGTCTCAACGGCAATCTTTGCCGATGATATTCGATTTTTCGCATTTTCATGTCCTTTTCCCCCGCTTCTCCTTCGGTAGGCTTGAGATGAGATGACCTGGGGGTCGTCTCCCCCGGTCAACCTTCTTCTCTAGTGTGGGGTCAAGTT
>QGQJ01001411.1:0-15049 GCA_003206725.1 Blastomyces emzantsi
GATTTGTTGATTGGAATGACGAACTTGTCCCTGGAGGAGCTTCGCCAGACTCTTGCTGCGCGGAAGGGGGTTGTGAGGACATCGTCCTTCGCTAGCTTTTGTAGAGGGCTAGAGGAGGAGCGGGGGATAAGTTGGAAAGAGGTGGTCGATTAATTGTCTTTGGCGGTATAGGGTGATTTGGTATGGGTGGAGGAAGTTATTATTCTGTTGATGTGTTTTCTGGTTGTGGAGAGACGTTGACATCACAAATGTGAATGTGGTGGGAGTATTTAATTTAGTCGAAAAAAAAAATATACAACGAAAAACCAGCAACGCGACATCGTTTACATCAACAAATCGATAGGGGTTCATAATCATTGTATGAAGTATTTTCGGATTAATTTGCAGTAAAAGTGCTTTTTGGAGAAAATTTCAATTGTCGAGAGGAAAGCCATGATAAAATTGAGCTATAATACACAGCGAAACTACAGTACGCCCTGAATCAACACCCGCTATATAATACATTTTAGATAAATATTCCAAGAAAATAGAAAGCCAGTCCTCCTCTAGAGCCTATCAAGTAGCGATTTAGTAAATGGGTGCAAATCATGCAGCGATACTGTTTCCCGGAGATTGTTTAGTCGTCGGCACTGGACTTCGAGTTTGTTCTCCCTCTTCCAGGATTTCCCGATGACGATTATTATAGGATACCCTATTAAATCGGCATCTCTGAGCTTCCACGCAAGATTCTTATCTCTATCATCAATTATCGCATCAACGGCACCGATTTGTCTTCCGTTTATATCGTCGTAAACCTTTTCAGCTTCCCCTTCCAGTCCTTTATCCGGGATGATTATGACCTCGAAAGGAGCAATTGCCCTCGGCCAGTTAAGCCCTTTGGAATCGGCCAGAGTGTCTGCAACAGCGGATATCATCCGTGAAACACCAATGCCGTGACATCCCATTTCAAGGGGAACCGAAAGAGTACTGCTATCGTCCGTTTTCGAGCCATCCTGCAACAACGTTGAAGGTACCGTCACGGAAGCGTTCAACACCTTGCTATATCGAGTCCCTAGATGGAAGGTATGTGCTAGCTCAATGGCAGTGTGGGTTTGCACCGCATGTTCACCGCACTTGGAACATCGGTCTCCAGCCACGGCACTAACGCAGTCGAGTTTTGTATCGGTACCAGGGTGATGGTGCAACGATGAGAATCGTACGTTTAGTTGTTCCAAAGCCTCCTTGCTCTGCCCAGCGGGGAGCGGAGGGCGATCGTAAACTCGCACACGGTGGTCATATATATCCAAGATGGTAGGATCATTTAATTGAGCCGTAGACGCTTGTTTGCCTTCTTTGGTGATAGCTTGCCATTTTGTCAATGGACTGGTCACGCTTGTGTCGACATCTACCCCTGCTGATCGAGCAATTGTTCTCACAGCATGGGAATTGATATGTCGCTCCACTGGCTCGGAGCCTCCGCCCTGCATTAGATACTTCGGATAGAATACCCTTATGAGAGTATTTCCACCCTTTGAGATGCTCATCCACATGTCGGTTGAGATCGCTGGCGCCTGCTGGTGCCCTAGTCCAGCAGATACTCCATCTGGAATAGGATCTGCAGGCGGTGTAATGAGGCCTTCGTATGCTTTCCCATCGGAAAGCTCTTCGTTGTATACATTGCCACAGCTAGCACAGCTAATAATTGTGTCCTCGCCTTTGGGATTTGGGAGATGAAACTCATGACTTAAACTTCCTCCCATGTTGCCGGAGTCTGCAGTAGCGATGATGTAAGGTATCCTAAGTTCATCAAAGAGTCGTACGTAGGCCTCCTTGACTGCACTGTAAGTTTTTATCGCTGTCTTGGGGCTGTAGTCGAAAGTGTACAGATCTTTCATGATAAACTCTCTACCTCGAAGTAACCCCTGCCGCGGCCTTGGCTCATCTCGATACTTCCTACCTATAAATTGAATAAACTCATATTAGCGGTAGGTGGTGATTTAACATTGGGAAACACTTACTGATCTGGTACACTCGTAATGGAAGATCCCTATAAGAGTTCACAACACTTGCTACAAGCGAAGTAATTTCTTCCTCGTGGGTTGGAGCAAGAAGGAACCGGGTCTCTTTTCTATCTTGAAATTTAAAGAACTAATGCTCAAATTAATCAGCCAGGTATCAAGGGGCGGTTTTGGGCATTGCGCAATACCTCTGAATCTTTTTTCAGTCGACCAGATTTTTCCCACAAGGCTTGGGACGATATAGAAGATAGAGATAACTTCGATGCCCCTATGTAAAGTCGTAAGCGAATGAATTGTCAACCATTGGGCAAGTTGGAGATCCCACCAAGCGTATGCATGTGCTTATCCACCAGACGTTCGAGTTTCTCTTGCACCCGAAGCCCGAGAGGGAGCATATGAAATACCCCTGAATAAGCCTGTCAAACGGGTAAATGAGAGAAATTCGCAACCTCAATGGCGCCAGTTCTCACCTGGCGGAGAAAGCCACCCTGAATCAATAAATCATTTGCATCTGCAAGAGAAATGTTTAGTGTATGTCACCAAAAAGTCAATTAGAATTATAAGCATACCATGACTGTCAGATTTTTTGGTTATTCCTCCCGTTGGGGTCCAGAAGCCCGAAAGCCTACTTCTCCCATCGCTCTATACGCTAATTAGCTTGATATGGAGGTCCAAAGACACTGAACGATTCTCAATCGACATACATAAAATCTACGTTTGTGAAATTGCGAGCATGATGAGGGAAGGCGCCGACAGTGAGGTCTGACTCTTAAAAAAAATATGTTGTTCATAGGAACTGGATTTAACGAACGTCTCAATATTACAAATTCATGGCATGACCACTTATAGCAAAAGAACCGAAAAAGAAATCGATCGCGATGGAAGCCAATTATTATCTTTCATCAAAACGCCTCTTGAAGCTATCCCGATTATATCTCCACGAAAAATTGGATGGCCCGTGCTTTGCAGTCGGACTTCGGAAAAAGTTTTTCCGGAGCCCGTTATCAAAAAAAATAATTTTAGTCCTTCGAGGAAAATATACGGAAAAGAAGGAGATCACATAGCAATACTGTGCGCTATTCAGCCACAGCATTCACAATGGGGAAGCCAAAGACAAAAGGCGGACGCTTCTCTGCAAATGAGGTGCCGATCATAGCTGCGGAAAATTCTCCCAACCCCTCTACTGCCAATGCCGATTCACTTCCAGACTTGTCTGCGGGCGTCCTGGCCAACCTGACGAAACGCATTGAACAAGGTTTACAAGACCAGAAATCCCAGCCGCAAAAGGAGAAAAAGGTGACTGCGAGTGAATTGAAGAAGAAGAAAGATACTCGTCCGCAATCCGAACCTAAACCCGATAACAAGAAAGGGAAGAAGCGGGACAGGAACGGGGAAGTTATAGCTCCTCAAGGAGGCGCAAAGGGAAAACCTGGGTCCAAACTTGACGAAAGAGGGGCCCACGGAAACGCATTGGAAAATGAAATATACGCGATCGGCGGAACTAAGGAGGACTACGATCTCCTTGCTGGCATCGATTCGGATTCGGAGATGGAAGTTTTCGGGGATACGCCAAAACAACAAATCGGGAAATCGGTTAATGAGAACACTCTGCGTAGGGATATAGAAAAAATGCTGGGGGGAGATAATCCATCCCCAGCGCCAAAATCTGCAGCTAAAAGGGCTGACTTTGTAGCCCCTATTCAACTTGCTCCCAAGCCAGCAAAGGAAACCAAGCCAGCAAAGGATATCCCGCCTCCAAGAGAAACCCCAACGCAAAATACTCTGAAGAAGAAGTCGAATCCGAACCAGGAGGAGGTCGCCGGCTCGAAAAAGCTAACACAGCAGCATAGTGTACGATCATCCAATTTGGTTAGTTTTACTACGCTTGCGTCTCCAATCTGGCTCAGAACTAATCTGACCATAGGTTATCGACCCTCGTCCCGATTGGTATTCCATACCACTGCCTGAAATCTCTCTGGAAACACCAAAGAGTAGCGGTGTCGCCCGGCACATCTTAGATCGTGTCCAAGAATATGCTACATCGTTGCTTGACTTGGAAAACCAATCATTTGCAACATCGCAGCAGTCGTCCTCATCCCACAAATTTTATTCTACTATCGTTTCTTCCGGAACTTTGAGTGATAAAATATCGGCGTTGACACTGGCGGTGCAAGAGTCACCTCTACACAATGTAAAAGCGCTGGAGAATCTTATTGGGCTTGCTAAAAAGAGAAGTCGAGCGCAAGCTGTTGAGGTTCTCAGATCCCTTAAAGATATGTTTGCCCAAGGCACCCTTCTCCCCAGTGATCGCAGACTAAAATCACTAGCCAATCAGTCGGCCTTACTCGCTGCCTTCGAAGGTGTTCCTGGTAACTGGACGCCTTCGAATCCCTTACCAAAGGGTTTGGACCAGAGCCACCTCATTGTTTGGGCCTTCGAGGACTTTCTGAAGGAGCAATACTTCGAGGTACTGAAAATCCTCGAAATTTGGTGTAATGATGAAATCGAATTTTCGCGATCCAAAGCAGTAAGCTACGTTTACGAGCTCTTAAAAGAGAAGCCAGAGCAGGAGTCCAATTTGTTGCGCCTCCTAGTCAATAAACTTGGCGACCCAAACAAAAAGATAGCTTCGCGGGCGTCTTACCTTCTACTGCAGCTTGAACAGTCCCACCCTTTGATGAAACCAGTCATAATATCAGCGGTCGAGTCAGATATTCTTTTCCGACCAGGCCAAAGCCAGCATGCAAAATATTATGCAATTATCACCCTCAACCAGACAGTCTTGAGAAGTGGCGAAGAGAATGTTGCGTCGAAGCTCCTCGAGATATATTTTGGTCTTTTCGTTGCTCTGCTGAAGCCGACCAAGGATTCTGCAGGCCACTCGGAACATAAACATGGGAGGCACGATGCACAATCTAAAAAGCGACATGGAGGCGCCACAGTTCCAAAAGGCCAGGCTCAGGAAACTGAGCTACGCGAGAAGTTGATTGCAGGCGTTTTGACTGGCGTCAATCGAGCTTACCCGTTTACCAGTTCTGATGTCGAAAAGTAAGGATATCCGCAAGCCTGTGATCCTTGATCAATGATGCTAACCATCCATTTTTTTACTGACAGGCTTTCGAAGCACATTGATACTTTATTCCGCATCACCCATTCCTCGAATTTCAACACTAGCATCCAAGCGTTGATGCTTATCCAGCAGCTATCGTCTTCTCACCAAGTGTCGTCAGACCGATTTTATCGAACCCTCTATGAGTCCCTACTCGACCCCCGAATATCCACATCCTCAAAGCAGTCGTTGTACCTAAATCTCTTATATAAATCTCTAAAGGCTGACTTGAATGTCAAAAGAGTTAAGGCTTTCGTAAAACGACTTGTTCAAATTCTATCACTACATCACCCATCTTTCATTTGTGGCGTGTTCTATTTGATAAGGGAGCTGGAGGGGGTTTTTTCAAATCTCTCCACGCTCATGGATGAGCAAGAAAACATAGAAGACGACGATGAGGAAGTCTTTAGAGACGTTCCCGAAGATGGAGAACAGGCCGCGGAGCAGGCGCCGGAGCAGGCAGAGAAGAAAAATGAAAATCGATATGACCCTCGTAAAAGAGACCCTGAACACAGCAATGCTGATAGAAGTTGTCTCTGGGAACTAGTATGTATCCCTCCCTCCCTGTCTCATGCCCCTTGACGAATGCCACTCATAATCAACTATAGCTTCCCTACGTTTCTCACTTTCATCCCTCCGTTTCCGTTAACGCTTCGCATCTACTGCACCACGAACCTATGTCTGGCAAGCCTGATCTTTCTATTCACACTCTTACACACTTCTTGGACCGATTTGTCTACCGCAATCCCAAGGTGGCTCCCAGTATGCGTGGGGCTTCCATTATGCAGCCGCTCGCCGGAGGCGACAATAGAGGCTTACTAGTCACATCTGGAGGTATGGGCAAGGCGCAGGAACCAGTGAATAGGGAAGAATTCTGGAAAAGGGAAAGTGACAATGTTGCTGCTGAAGATGTATTCTTCCACGAGTACTTCAATCGCATGGATAAGGATAACCTGCGCAAGCTGAAGTCGAAGAAAAAGTCTGGTGCCCAGGATAAGGATGGGGCTGAGAGTGATGCTGAGTCAGAGATTTGGAAGGCCCTTGTTCATTCTCGACCCGAGCTTGAGGGCGATGGTGAGAGTGAGGATGATATCGATGTCGATGATTTGGCATCCGCCATGGGCGATGAGGATGATGACGAGCTTGATGATCTTGATATGGGTGATATGTCAAGTGGCGATGATGACGAGGATGGGGAAGGAGTAATTTTCAACAATGAAAGTGATGAGCCAGAGGTTGAGGTAGAGCAAGATGGAGGGCATGCGGCAGAGGAAAGCGACGGTTTCGAAGGTTTTGGGGATGAGGATGCATTCGATATGGATGTCTCAGACGAAGATGCATTCCGGGACAGTGATGACGATGTGCCCTCTGACCTGGACAATGGGGTTGAAGAGCTACTCGCTGAAGCTTCGGGCAAAGGAGACAAATCTACGAGTAGACAGAAACGGAGGAAACTCAAACACTTGCCTGTTTTCGCGTCTGTGGATGATTATGCTGCATTGTTGGCGGATGATGACCTGGACGATGGCACGTGATTTTCTCTATGCCGTTATCCCTGGGTGCGGTATGCCCATGTTTGGTGGTTCGTGTGTGTTTTTTTTTAATAGATGGACCCTCGGAATTTGAAACTATTTCTATGATTTTGCATTGCTTTTTAATATCTTGGTAGCAACGTAGTCCAATTTTTGCAGCAATGTACATATACTGTCAGCGACGGAGATCGACACCCTTATTTCGAATTTCCCGTTTGAGATATCAGGCCCCATTTTTTGTGATCGAACCACGACTAACAGCACGTTTTCCACAAAGTGGGAATAGCAATAAAGTTGCAGTACTGCCTCCTAGAACGATATTCATCACATATCAAACATAAAATGTTGATTAAAACCGGAAAAGGGGAATTACCTTCCATGTTTGATTCAACGTAATCCTCCCAGCGTAAGCCCAGGGAATCCCAACTCATGTTGTAAATGCTTAGAAAGTAATTCGTCTGTTTCTATCTCTCCAAACAAAATACCCCTGTTTTCATCGTCCAACTCATTTTTCCTCAATCGAGCTTTAATGACCACACACGCTTCCCCCCACGCAGCGCAGGTGCCCGCTAGCCCTTCAAAAAGGCTGTAAGGGGTATCCGGCAAGCGAAATTCGCGTTCGTCACGGGATTCACGGCGATGGAAAGGCGGAGTTTCTCGGGCGTAGAGCAATAAGGTCAAGGCCCTGGAGAGGAAGTAATCTGGCGTGAGTTCCTCCTCCGCCGAAGCGTCAGAGCCAGTTCTATCCTTGAATGAGCGTTTTGCCAGCTCTGTTCGTTTTTTACCGTATTCAAAGGTATCGTGCAGTAATAACAAGGGCCACGCATTTCCCGCAATGCCGTGGCAAATTCCGCCGCCTTTGAACAGTAATCCTCGTTCCCACACTTGGCTGCTTCCAATCCGGATGGCTTTGTCCCAGTCTGGCTCCCAGAATGAGCGCATTAGCAGTGTGTTGTTTCGCGCTTGGGCAAGGAGAATAAGCATTCCTGGGGTGCCATGGCAGATTTGCACGTAAGGGGCATAACGGGAGGATGAACGGATGGGAAGCGAAGAAGGGAGATTGCCGCCATTTTCAATAGTAAGCTTGCATAGCCCACTTATAGTTTCAGCAATAATCGGGATATGGTTAATAGTGCCGTCGTCAAGCTCGTCAGGCTTGCAAGCGAGAAGAATGGACAAAATACCAGCTAGATCGGTATTAAAATTATTTTTTTTTTCAACCAAATTAAGGAGGCTGCTCACCTATCCCATGAATTCTGCGTTGAAGAGAAAAAAGTCAAGACTGGGTGTATCATATGGGAGGGGGGAAAAGGGGAAGAAACTCACGCTCCGAGATAATATTTATCATGCCACGGCCACATGAGTGGCAAGACATCCTGTCCTCCATACAAATCCTCGTAATCAGTAGCACCCACCCTCCCAGTCTCCATGATAATAGTTACAAGCCTCGGGATCATTGTGAAGACTGGGGTTAACGCAGCACTATTATCCTCGTCATTGCATAGTTGTCGAATCTGCAAAAGCGCCAATAACAAGCCAGCACGTCCGTATAATGCTTCATCACCGCCCGGGACCGTTCCCTGTTCAATAGCAAACTCGGTGGCGCTTTCAAGTATGTCGATGTCAAGGGAAGACGCCTTCTGCAAAGTAGGTCCGGCAAAGGCTGCGGAGACTCGGAGGACGGAAGCACCCAGAATAGCTGACCCCAGCGGTGATAATCGCCCAGGCCTCAACTGACCGGCCTCTGAAACACTGTAGCTAATTCTTGAATAGGCCATCTCATAAAATTCAGATGCCAGGCGCGGGACTTCCTCGCCGTCCTGAACATAACTCGCTTGTTGCTGAAGGCGGAGAAACATGAGAGCAACCCCTATTTGGATTGTTTAACTCCGACTATTTCTTTTACCTGGGGACAAACTCAGGTGCGCACATACCAAGAGTCCCATTGTAAATAGAACCAAACGCATTCTTGTCCTCGGGAAGGGGTTCAGGGGCGTTTATTTTGATAATGTTTGTGGCGCGATTCACGGCTCCTTGCAGTTCGCGAAGCACTTGGTGCAGGGCTCCATCTTCCAAGGTGATAAGATCAAGCTGATTTTCATAATATTGAGGAGCCATGATAAACGATTTCAAGCTGAGATTGAGGTCTAAATAAATATCTATTCAGCCATATACTCAATGCATCAGCGTGTCTACTTGAATGAAGTTCTGAGGGAGCTGTTTCCGTGACGTCATTTATAGTAGTCCAACCCAGGACAGGGTAACAAACGGCAAATTCCTCACAAGTGCGTCATCCATCTCGCAGGCTGTCCTAGCCATACGGACATCAAACACCATACCTAAGTCTCCAGAAACCAGCTATTCAAATAACTGGGTTCATTCGCAACAAACCTTAAAAATCATAGGAAAGGTGCGTTCAGGACGGCGACGGGAGAACTGAGGCGCTAGACCTCTTTTTAGAAAGTTTACTTTAGCGGCTGAATTAAAGTTCCCCGCCCCATGCAACTTCCGCTTCCCAATTGCGATCCTTCAAGCATCGGCCAATCACCTTCAGCTCAACGGAGGAAGAAAAACCAGAAATAGTAGCACGGAATGGGGAGCGCATTAGGGGTTGAACACAGTGATCAGGCTAATGTACGGAGTCGTAGCAACAGATACCAGCGAAATTGTTTGGTATCCAGCCGTCTGCCCCACAATGCATGATAAAACGGAGCGTGCTCCCTGTGCGGGATGGAAACTTGCCAGGCCTCCAATTTCAAGGACGAGAAGCCGCGTTGGTTCGGCTAGTTCACTCAAATCCCGCGATGGAGGGCGAATACGATGGCGAGGACATTGAGCAGATGTGGAGGGAAGCATTGGTGGAATTTCACAAGCTCAGCGGTCATGACCCAAAGAAATTTACGGAACTCAGTGTCGACGACGTGCTCGGAAAGATCAACCAGCGAAAAGAGCTCGACGACAAAAAGGCTGCCAAATACGGCAAGGCAATGGATGTTCTAGATAAGACTTTAACCTGCATCCAGACATTAGGAGGTCTTGTTGCCCAGGGAGCATCTATGGTATGCTAGATCCAAACCATCGGCCACATTAAAGGCCAGCGTCGCCAATTCGAAAAAATCTCTAATGTACCCGTTCTTGTTCAGGTGTTTGGTCCGTCCGATCTCTGCTTTAACGCTGTTTCGTATCTTATTACTGTTGCACAGAATTACAGCAAGATCTTTAGTGGAATTGCTGAGCTCTTCGAACGTATCTCTGCATTCCTCGAGCGTTTCGAAGTCTATGTGAGGTCTAAGTCCTTGGGGGTCGAACTGGACATTCATCTACGGAAGATCATTCATGAGCTCCTGCGGAGTTTCATGCGAATCTGTGCTTTATCGATCAAGATATCAAGGGAGAATAAATTTTTACTAGCTTTGGAAGTCTTCAGCTTTGGTAGCGACAAGGGTATTCAGGCAGAGCTTGACACCCTCGAAGCCCTTGTGAAACGTGAAACGGGAATGGGAGTTGCCTTGACTCTGGAATCTGCGAAAATTACGGAGGGAAATGTCACCACCGGGTTTGCGGAAACGAAAGGGTCCTTGCAAACCCTTGATGACAAGGTCGACGGTGTGACTGGGCAACTCAGCAGGGTTTCGAATATTTTGGAGAGACGTGAACACACAGACAGAATGAACGAAAGCGACGGAGCGTCCAAGAGAAATAGTGAAAAAATAAAAAATGCGCTCAAGATCGAGAGAGAGGTTTGGCGTAACGATCAGGAAGAGTTCATGAGGATTCGAGTTCCAGCGACCGGAGAGTGGTTGCTGACGGATCCTCAATTCACTGCGTGGATCGGAGGAAAAGGCAATGTCAGCCCAATTCTTGCTTTGGAAGCCAAACAGGGCTATGGCAAAAGTTTTCTTTGCTCCATAGCCGTTCGCCATCTGTTTCAACTGCATCCGCCTGGACACCAGGACTCTCGCACTTCAGTTGCTTATTACTTCTTCCAGAAAGAAAATAAAGACGAGAAGTCGGTTAACAAAGCATTGAGGGCTATGGTATGGCAACTTACGGACAATGACGCGGTTTACCGAAAGTCAGTTGCTGCTGCCTGTAATAAACCCGAAGAGTTTGGAAATTCCTTAGAGTTATGGAAGCAGTTGGTTTTTCAGTTCTCAACAAAGGCTGAAGCTACATTTTTTATTGTCCTTGATGGCATCGATGAAGCTGAAATGGACACCGGCCATCCACTTATAGAAATTATTCGGGATATCTCATTGATTGCTCGAGAGAAGCGTCGACTGAGTATCCGATTGCTGTTAACTGGCAGACCGAGGGCTTTCATGGAAATGCGGAATGATCCAAAGATCACAATGTCATACATTACCTTGGGAACTAGAAATGAGGATGATATCGTCAAATATATCGATTCCCGAATGGACCGCATGGAAATCCTAAAGAGATCAAACCAGCCAGATATTCAAGAATTGAGAAGTTCCATTCGGGTCAAGCTTACAGATGGTGTTAGAGGTGATTATTTCAAATTAAACTTCATGCTCACGGAGATTAGTAAGAAGAGAAGGCGAAAAGAAATCGAAGAGGCCTTGGAGCATGCCGGCGAAGATCGTCTGGACACAATCTCACGTGAGATCAATCGATTGAACAAGACCCTTGGCGAGGAGGATATCCAAGAGCTCAACGACCTTTTGGGGTTTGTTATTACCTCAATTGGGGCCCCAACCCTCGAAATACTGGAGGCTATTCTTCTTGTCAAGAACGGGGAAGGCTCACTTGTGCCCCTCCGGGAGCAGATAGAAGACAAATATTCTGCCTTCTTGGAGATAGCGTCTGATGGGACAGTTGCGATCACATCAGATGCTATCATTGACTACTTTCGTAACGAATCCCTTGCCTCGAAATATCTCACGACAGGACGGTCTGGTGCTGCCCTCCACGAAGCGGAAGTTGCGATCATTAGACGATTCCTACGAAATGTTTGCGATGACGAATTATTCAGCAAATTCGGATTCGAAGAGTTCTTCAAGCTCAAGTTGGGCAAGAGAGCGGCTTGTATCAATGTCGATTTGGACCGCGCCAAAGTTGATATCCTCATTTACTGCCTGGATGCTATCGTTGGTGAACCCAGCTACAAGACGGACTGCCTAGTAGATTATGCTTTTAAGTTCCTAGCAGATCACCTTGATGAAGTCGATCTAGCTCTCACAGCCCCTGAGCCAAAAAGCTATATCGGGTCACGCCTTATCAAACTCTTTTTCGAAGAAAAATACATCAACGCATGGTGGACACCGGAACGAATGTGGATGGACGAAATGTGGGTCTTTGAAGATGACAATGCTTCGATCACGATGAAATGGTTTAAGGACTCTGCCGTTGTGAAAGGCCTTTCGGAAGTCGAAAGGGAATGGGTTAATGGCTTAACGTCGAATTCAAAGCCAGATGATGATCTCCTTAAGCCTACAGCGAAAATAATGGCTGAGCGTTGGTTGAAGTGCTTAAACTGGGGTCTGTCACAACCAGTCATTTGGCTTTTAGGATACGTCAATAAGGTATGTAAATAGTCCCGCAGCCGCAAGTAATAAACTCAAACCAACACCAATATTAGATAAAATCTCGGTTTGACGGCTCAGAACGAATGGCTTGGACCCAGCGCCCGACCGAGGAAGAGATTTTGGCGCTAGAACGTTGGGCAGAGTCCGAGTTAAATATCACAGAAAAAGATAAGTATTGGACGCTGCAAATGGCATTCACGTTCGTGGACTTCCAATTGGGTGAGAAGGCGATTGAGCTCAGCCTTGTTGCCTGCGGGCAAGAACCTGACCACTGGGAACCACAATTCTGTCTTGCTAGGGCATACGGCCAAATCGGTGAGTATGAAAAAGCGTTGGAAGTATTAGCTTCTGTAATTGAGGCTTTTCGAGAAGATGAAGAGCTTATGGAAGACAGGAGATATTTTTTCTGCCGTGAAGTACTCCACTCGCAGGGGCTTTGGAGTTCTTTCATTAATGACTTCGATGCTTCGATGGCAGCATTTACGGAAATATACAACAACCAACCTGACAATTATTGGAGTCTTCTCAACATAATTTCCACACTATACAAAGAAGAGAACTATGCAGATATTATGGGTCTTCTCAAGGGTTTGCAACACGAGACGAATCCTCAAGGACTTAGCCGTTTAGTCGCCCTGGTACATGAATATGCGCACGATCATATGTGCCACCTAAATATTATCGACGCTGGTAAGCATTCAAGCCAGTGGGGCATCGTGAAGGAAATATATCAGCTTTCGATAGAGGCGGCCAAAGACGACTCAAATATGAGAGCTCTCCTCTTCATTCGCCGTTGGTATGGTGTAGCATTGTATAAGTTCCCCGAGTCAGAACAGGATCACAAAGACGCCCTCACCATCTGGGAAGAAAATGTCGGCCTAACGCCAACTTCCACTGAAACTTTTGTTGACTCTGTCGATGGTGCAACCGCCGATTATTTGGCATCTGTTTATCTTGGAAAGGCTGTAGAGGACGGTTTTAATGGGCCCCTTACCGAACACTACCTCACACGGCTCCAGCACATCTGTGAGCTGTGGCCAGAACAAAGCCATTTAAACTTTGGAAGGCTTATTCTAGGAAGGTTTTATTCCCTAATGGGAAAGCGATATGAAGCGTTGGAGGCTATAAAATGGTTCGTCAAATTCGGTCTAGATCTTCTTTCAGATGAAGATGTTGCCAACGACTGGGACGGTTATTTCATACTGGCATCTTCCCTCAACTGTATCGATGATCTCAATTCGTTAGCTGCCTGGTCATTATTTTGTCCTCTAGTGGAAGAAACCGAGGACAAGGGCCAAAAAGAAACTATTCGAGGGCAGAAAGGTGAAGGACACATGTTGGAACAAAACGCAACAGACGGAGCCAAACCCCATTCAGGCACAGAACAGAAAGCAGCATCGGATGGCCAGCTTAATGGAATGACAAGAAATACCACATCAGACCGAGATGAGGGAGGATGTGAAGAAACGGATACCGCGGAGCCGCAGTGTTCCGAGGAGGCATCTGGTGCCCTCGCCGACGATGAAAATGATACCAAACTGTCCACATCCGACAAAGAGGCTTGGCCACGATCACCATCCCCGGCTTCTTCTCTGATATCCCAGTCTTCTCTGATATCCCAGTCTTCTCTGATATTCCGCGAAGGAACGCTAAATATTAAGTGTGGCGGTGTCCGCGACTGCGACCGATTCTGGACCTTTGCAGATGACATATATGCGTGTAAAGACTGCGTGAAACTATTTTTATGCAAAGATTGCTGGGACAAACTCCAGGCCGGCACCTTACGATCTAGTTGTTCCTCGAATGCGATAATTTGCGAGAAATGGCACGAGTTCTTGCATGTGCCAAAGTGGAACGCTGAGGAAGCCCGAAAGATACCTAAGGGCCATGTGAAAGTCGGTGAGGAGGTTATTACCATCACAGACTGGTTGAACAATATGCGAAAGGAATATAGGCTCACCGTGGGAGAAGGGGGTGAGGATGATAAGCTAATTGGTATTACAGAGGATGATGCTTTGGGTCATTTTGCCAGCGGTCAAATTATTTAAAATATTTGCCGTGAGTTACTTTAAATGTATATTTGATATAACGTTTTTCAATTGTTTAGGCCTTTTCTGGTCAACAACGCCTATCATTCAACTTCCTTCGTATGTTACTCTGCTTGGAGGGCACATCACAGGCGTGAATGTTATCTCTCTTGAACAGAAATACGGCTAATAGGATATTACTTAACTATAGTTTTGCAAGTGTATGAAATTTAATCAAAAATTGTGCTGTATGTGCTGTATGTGCTGTATGTGCTGTTGAGGAGCGCCAGTTGATCTATCACCTGTATGATAAGGGCATTAATTGAACCTGACGTGATATCCGAATAGTTTCTGAATATCCAAAGAGGACATAACTTCCACTTGCGATCCACTGCACGTTCCACCGAAGTTAACGGTAGAGGCTGGCCAAACGATTCTCCGTAGCCTTCAGTCCTTTGTGCAGCTCTGTTCCTTGGATCAAGCCCTGCTAGACGCGGGATTCCTACCACGAATTAGCTAGGCTCGCTCAGGTGGCGGTCTCAGCAGAAGTGAGAGAAGTTCAGGCAGCATGCCAGGCATCGGCTTCTAATAATACTCCCAGAATATATAGATCCGGCGGTCATGTATTTAGGTTATTTACTTAAAAAGGGGGCTTCGGCTAAAACACTATAGCTTCCCAGAACGCGACCATGACCGCTAGGAATTTGAACGGGTTGTGTTATGTATCACGCGTCAGCCACACGCCACCCCCTCTATGCATGAGACGCGTACCCCTGCGTACATCTCAGTACACTGATATAGAGGCTATACTGCCCATGTTTGATCCTCTTTTTAT
>QGQJ01001414.1:0-10613 GCA_003206725.1 Blastomyces emzantsi
CCCCCCCATTCCCCCCTTAGACAGCCATGGCGCAAATCCGTGGCACGGCGGGCTACAATCTAGGAAACCAGAACCCCTTTGGTGGTCCTGGAAGAGCAGATGCCACCAGCGATCCAAGCCCGCTGGATGCGATTCGGGAGCAGACAAGCAAGATCGAGGACTGGCTAGATACTCTCTCCGACCCCATCAGGCCGTATGTTTTTTGTCCACACCGCCCTTCCCCCAGGCATTTCCGCCCATGGAGATAGAGGATAAAGAACCCATCCGTACCTCCGCAAATTACAAGCAATCCCAACACGTATCATATCCAGCTATTACTTCGCCGAGGGCTAATCGTATGTCACATGGGATTTATAGCTATTTACCCGCCGTCGGCCGTTTTTTGATCGTCGTTACTTTCATTGAGGATACCCTTCGTATCTTCACTCAATGGGGCGACCAGCTCGCCTATTTGAATGATTTCAGAGGCAGTACGTTAAATTGGTCTCCCGCCCCTTTTTAGTTGAGAGCTCGATATCTTGGCTCCGTCAACCCAATTAGCTTTGCTCAATGATCTGCAGCGCCTTTGTCACCTCTGTCTAACCAATCAAAACTTTGTTCTTATGTGTCCGCTCTGCATTTAGTTCCATGGGGCATAACACATCTTTTCCTCATCCTAAACGTCATCGCAATGGTTTCTTGTTCGATTCTGGTCATCGCACGGAAACATAGTGAATATGCTGTCGCCGGTCTTCTTGGTGTCGTCGTCACTCAGGCGCTTGGATACGGTCTCATCTTTGACCTGACCTTCTTCCTCCGCAACCTCAGCGTCATAGGAGGACTTCTCATGGTTCTTTCGGACTCCTGGGTACGCAAGCGGTTTGTCCCCGCCGGTCTCCCACAACTCGACGAGAAGGATCGGAAGATGTACATCCAATTCGCCGGGCGTGTATTGCTGATTTTCCTGTTTATTGGGTTCGTATTTGCTGGCAAGTGGACCTTCTGGAGGATTCTTGTTAGCCTGTTTGGATTGGTTGCGTGTGTAATGGTTGTTGTTGGATTCAAGGCGAAGTGGAGCGCTATTATCTTGGTGGTGATATTGAGTGTCTTCAACCTGTTCGTGAATAACTTCTGGACGGTATGTCTTCATCCCCCCCTCTCCTCTCTTCGACAAATTGCTGGTGCTAATCAGAGCCTCATTTCAGCTGCATTCCAAACACCCACACAAGGATTTCGCCAAATACGACTTTTTCCAAATCCTCTCCATTGTGTAAGCTCCCCCCCCCTTTTTTTATCTCAATCTAGGAATTTTTATATTCATCTCACTCCTATCTCTTTGCATCCCAAAATACCGACTCATTCTGACAATGCTCTCCAGTGGCGGTCTCCTCCTCCTTGTCAACATGGGGCCCGGCCAATTCAGCGTGGACGAGAAGAAGAAAGTGTATTAAATCATGTCTTGCTCTCTCCTTCCCTCCCGCTTTTTCTTCTCAATAAACTCGGCGTCTGGAAGAAGATAGAGAGACAAAAATCGAAGAAAAAATCACACCACCCAAAAATCTTAACAACCCAAACACGCAAAATGTATCGTTGTCTACCCACCGCCAATCTCTCACGGCATTTTCCCATCCAATCGGCTTGGTAATATCTCCCTCCTCCTGGTCCCGCGCGTCCTATCATCTCTTCCTTTGTTTCCCTCTCTCTGTCTCCAATAACTACCAATATTTTCGGATACAAATGTTTTCTAATTTCTTCTATCGCCTAACTTGGTTTTTGTAACCTTCCCGTGTTCGAAAATCTATTGGTTTTCTCATAGCATAGCTTGCTTCAACATCTTTATGTTGCTGATGGTTGTCATTTTTCTGTTGTTAATTGCTTTGTTTGTCTCTTCAGGGGAGCTTTTGCTTAATCTTACTATTTTCATTTTTTATTCATTTTTCTTTCGTTTTTCTTCCTCCTTACCATATCTATTGACCTAGTCATGGTATTTTGAGGATTATTTACGTTTCCACCTTTTGTCTACATCCACGCAAACTTCAACTTCAATTTCAATTTTCTCCTTTTTTTTTTTCAAACCTCAAAAAAATATATATGTATGTATGCATGTATGTATGTTATGTATGTGCAATCTGATTTGTGTAAGGCCCTGTTATTGTCTGGGGGAAAGTATTATTTTTGATTGTTTTTATAGGTTCTCTTTTCCCTTTGTGTTGGAATGAAGCGCAGTCCTCCCACAACAATTATTTTCATCCGAAAGATGCTTTGGTTTTATTAATTAGTTAACCCACCTACCTTTTCGACTTGGCTCTTTTTTTCTTGAAGAACTCATTTAGCCAATTAGTGCAGGTCATTATAATTGGCGACATTCACCTGATAGATTGTGTATTTTCTATACAGCATATATGCAAAGTCAAACGAGATGTATTCTGAGAACTCCTCTTCTGGAGGGCGTTTATACCCTGTCTGGGGGAGCGGGATTAACACACCCACCTATATTGTCCGATGCCTCCTCTACTATTGCAACTATCAACTACACAACCCCAGGTTGTGTTGATGATGGCCAACTGGAAATCCCGCGCAACCCATCGTAAGCACCAAATCCCTTCGTCTTCTCTCTCGAGGTTATGGTTTTTAAAACCCATACATCCCCACATGGAACCTATCTCCCCCAATGGGGATACATACTGTATCAATTCTACTAAAAATGCCAGAATAAAATAACCTCGATCGATAATATATCTCTCTTCCCCTACAACAAACAACGCTCTCTCTTCCCACCCCCCACAACACCATTTACACCTTTCGCACCTGTCACCCACCGACTACAACAGGACAACAAGTATGTTTCGCGAACCCCCATTAAACAATACACTATACACTATATATACCCTGCCGTGGAGGGCTAGGTTAACCTACCAACCTACCTACCTACCTACCCACACGCGAAAAGGGGGAGATAAATCACATCAACAGCAGCTGTGCAAGCCTCCCCCAGTTTTGTATATACGATAGATAGGTAGTGGATCCACATCATAAACGCATCAGAGACTCTCCCCCTTTCCTTTCTCTCCCCTGATGAAGGCGAAATGGAGATGGGAGTGAGACGAATGGAATAATCGGTGTTCTTAATAATAATAATAATAAAAAATACACTTGCAGAGGAAATGGACGGGATGGGCAAATCCACCAGTGCCATTTCCCATTTCCCATTTGGCTAGGTATGTATATGTTATATATAACGCACCGCACACCGCCCGTACCGCACCGTCCAGATCTCCCTCCACATTTCGAATTTCAATTTCATCGAATCAGTACCCCAAGGTTTTTAAAAAGCTGTGCTATGTTATTTATTTAGCACCTAGATTAATCCCCTGTAGTACGTTTGATTATAGTTATAGTTCGCTAGGCGGGCGCGGAGGTGGAGGATATTTTCAATAGTTTTGATTTGTGTATACAATGCAATCTATGTATGTACATGTACATGTACATGTTAAGTTGGCTATTGTTTATACTGTTGCCTGATAGGCCTTGGGGGCGTTTTGTTCTAGGTGATGCGGGGAAAGGAATGAGATATTGTGCTTTGTGTGCTTTTTTGCGCGTCCTGGAATGTGAGGTGGGTAGGTAGTAAGGGTGGGTTTGGTAAAATCTCCAGCGGTGAAGTTGGTGTCGTAAGTTATAAGATGGGCTCCAGGCTCCAGGCTCCAAGGATGAATGAAAGAAGCCAACTTCTCTCTGTACTTCGCATTTTTCTCAAGCTCTGTATACATGGGTGTATGTGTATGTGTAGGTGCGGGTTTATTTGTATTTGCGTGTGAAGGTAAACTCCGCCTATCAGCGGAGTCAAGGTGGTGAAGTGGTATCAATAGTGCTGAACACCAGGTCTCCAACGATGAGAGGGAGAGCGGTAAAGTAAAGGAGGGCCTGGTATAGAACTGAGGTTGTAGGGAGACGAGAAGATAATAAGAATGAGGATCGGGGATAGATTAATATGTACGGGAGAAGGAAAATTGTAGCAATACCCTTTGAACAGGCCATGAAAATGGGTTTCAAACAACAGCAAAAATAGGGAGAAGAGTAGAAAATCTAAAGAAAGAAAAAGTGAAAGAAAGAAGGGAGAAAACGCTTTAAAACAAAGAAATTGAAACACAGCCAGCCTCCTTGTACTCCAACAACAAGAAAAAAAAAGCCAAAAAAGCAAAAAGAAAAAAATAAATAATATCAAATATCCATACTCCACCGCCAGGGTCGGATAGCAGGACTGTGCCCCCTCATACCCCGCTGCTTCTCACCACTACCATCGCAATCACACCCCTCGTAATCACCGTCATAATCGTCATCAAAATTGTCATCAATATCGTAAAAATACGCCGTCTCAGGGCTGCTGACTTCTACCTGTACACTTCGTACGAGCTCGTGCGGTTTCAGGGCAATATCGAGGGTGGAGGATGGCCAGGCTGTGTGTAACTTTTCTGGTTGATGCTGGTGGTATTGGTGTTGGTGTTTTTGTTGCTGCTGCGGCTGCTCCTGCGGATGCTGCTGTTGGATGGAAAATGCTTTTCCACTATCGGCTGTAGCCTTTGAGGTAGGTCGGGATTGCGGTTGTGACTGTGGTAGAGGTGGTTGTTTGGAGTCTTCTGTGGGTTTCCATGGCCACTGCCAGGATGGCGGAGGAGTGGACGAGGGTTGTACGGATGAGGTGTTGCTAGTATTATTGTGATGGTGGTGATGGTCGGGGTGTGTTGGGGCGTGTTCGGAGCCGGTGGTTACAGAAGCAAACACAGGACGTGGAGAGACCAGGACGACCTCCTCTGTAGACAATGGCGAGAGGGAGAAGAAGTGATCGGACCCCCTGCGGATTGGAAGTGGCCTATCACGCCTTCTGCTGCTCCGGAAAGAATCTCTCAAGGAATGCTGTTGCTCTATCCGTGCCGATAGATGTGGACAAAAACATCCATCAAGCTGTCCGTCACCTTGCCGCTGCATCTGCTGCAGCCGTTGCCTCCTTCGAGGAGACGCTGATGTCCCTTCCGCCTTTTCCCCATTCCCTTTCCTACCCGAAGCCGCAGCCCTCTCAAAGCTCCCAAACCTGCGATCCCGCACAGAAACAGAAGCCGTAGACCGGACCTTCCCTTCCATCACCTTCGCGCTGGGCGGCGGCTGTAACATCCAGCGCGTCTCCGCACGGCTAACTGGCCCACAAACGACAGGAGGATGAAGGTCGTTAATCGCCGGGTTTTTCGCGACGTAGTACTTCGCGGAGCTGCCGGTGTCTGCTCTCCCGCGACCGGATAAACCGACAGAGGAGCCCTTAACCTCTTCCCCCGGCCCTCCACTAGAAGCGCTGCCACCACCACCGCCCCAGAGCTCCTCATCTTCCCGCTGGTACCGTATCCTATTCCAGCGATCACCCAGTTCCTTCCTTGATGGTACCAAATCCTCCAGCACACCCGACACGGCACCGGCTATCACACCCATGCCACTCTGAAGCGTAGATTCCTGCGATAAAGTCTGTGCGGTCGCTCCTGCAACGGCAGGACTATCGACGCTACTACCCCCCTGACCTCCCGCAGCATGATTCTTCTTTCTTTTCTTGTTGTTCTTGCCATTCTTGCCATTCTGATGGCTGTTATTGTTATTAAAGCTATTGTTAGTATTTCTCCGCCCAGCCCTCCTAGCCGGTGGTCCAGGCCCCAGAGCAATTTCCTCTTCCCAATATGAGTTGGTAGAGAATGGGACTGGTTGCTGGAAAATGATGGCGGGTGGCTGGTCCGTCACAAGGTCATTGTTGGTGGCGTTATTGAGAATGGGCTCGCGGTGCGTTTTTGCAGCGTCCCTTCTCCGCCGTCTGCGATCTTTGGAGGAGGCACAAGGAGTGCAGGTTGCGTAGTAGAAGACGGCGGATTGGGCGCCGCGGAAGAGCCACATAGTGGTATATCTGTTCTCCGTTTATGTCTCCTTTCTTCTTTTCTGTTTTGCCGTTTCCCTTTAACCGGGTACGATTTAGCCCCCCCTTTTTTTTTTCTATTCGGTTTCACTGGTTTAGAAATGGCGCAGACGGTGGGGGTGTCGACGGCCGGGAGAATGGAGTGAGAATAGATATAGAGACGCACATTGGCGATTATTCTAAGAGACAGACAGATTGTTGCTTGAGTAGAGATGGGAGTCTTCGTTGTTCTCTCTGGAGAGTAATTGTGTTAGAGCAGGTGATACGATAGAGAAGAAAATAGAACCAGGGTAATAATACAATATGGCATAGACGAGATGACAACGCCCAAAAAGGAGGGGAGGAATTGGGGCCGGGGTGTAACTGACAGCGCAGGCTCGTCTGTCCCACCTGCCACAATGATGCGCAGTCAGTTACCTTTTGAGAGGCCTTATTCTTCAGTCCAAGATAGGCCAACCGCTTAGCAGTATCGAATACCCCCCGGGGCCAAGTTTAAGTCCAGTTGTAGTGCTCAGGTGTACCCGTCCGTGAAATCAATTCCCAGTATTCTCAGGCGCGGTGGCGAGACCAGCACGATACAGGCGAAGAACGTGAAGATGAACACTTCAACCCAAGCCGTAGCGGTTGCGGCATGTGCGCAGTTGCTGGCGGGCAGCGGGACGCCAGGTGGGGGGGAGTGCGGGCGGCAGAGACGGAGGAAGATACGAGAGTTAAACCTAGCATTTGGTAACTAGAAGAGGATTGCTCTCTTGCGTTTATTTTTTAAGTTGAGTTTCCGGGTATTTTCTCTCGATTGAGTTGGCGAAGTTGTTTTTTGAGGTTGAAAGGTTCCATGGAGGTGGTCAGAGATCAGATCTGGGGATATAATACTGGTGCTATTCTCGTACTCCCGTCGCCCCATACTGCGTACGTTAAATAGTTAACTTACCAGACATCGAGCCAGGAATCGCCTCGCCTGCAACCTTAAAATAACAAGGTTTCCTTTGCCTCCAATCTCCCCATTATTATTATCAAATGTCCCCAACCCCAATGATTCCCCCACTTCGCCGTATCCTGGGTACCGTCTGGGCGCTGGGGCCGCCTCCTCCTTGCAACCTCTTCACCCCCTGAGTTCGATTGATTCAATATGAGCGATTTGCTATGTAACTACAGATTACGGAGTACCCTATTTTCTATTCTTTCCCATCACACCACACACTGATGATATAGAGGAAGACATCCTTACTACGCAGTATGTATGCATTTTCTGGATTACTTGCCAATTGAGACAAATATTTTCGTATTCTCTTTCTTGGTCGCGAAAACTTCCCTCGCCAGCTTTTTCGTTTAATTCCTTGCATCTGGCCTCATGACTGCATCGAGGCATGTGTGTGCCGTACCCCTAGGTAGTGCCGAGCCAGTCAGTAGCTTTTGTTGCAAGGGCTTTCAATTACATCCGTACGCAGTACATTGTACGGGGTACGCTGTACAATAATGATACCTAGGTAAGCATCCCATGCCAAAAGATGCTACAAAAGTTGTTCCCCTCTGTAACGGAAACAGGGATGTTTACATAGTAACCCCCCCGACACTGGCCACTAACGAGTCTGTGGCACCTCAGGGATGAGATGACCGGGGACAACCTTTGCGAGCGATTAGTCTGTATTAAATATTAAATTATTATTCCAAGGGTTTGATTTCTTGTTTCTGTCGCAAAAAGGGGCGCCACCACATTCTTTCGATGATAATGTCAAGCATTTCTGAGGCAAAAAAAAAAAAACTGGACTCTTCTATCCAAATATTTTTTCCGGGTGTGTTTGTTCCTAGAAGAGAAAAATCAAACCAATTGACTGACACAGCTGTTCATGCAAGTCATTCACGCCACAGTTTTGTCTGATGAGCATCTGAGTATCTAACTATCTGAGCAGTTCTTAATGAAGGCACTAACTACCTAAGCTGTGGCTGCATAACTTAATGATGATTGGGTCACAATTTTATCAAGTTCTAAAGTTCTATGGACTGCTTGAACTGTGCCAGCCAATCAGAGCTTCTTTTCTACTTATTCATACTCTGTATATGCATGTACAAACAGAAATAAATAGTGTGTGATTCAGAAACTCAAATGTAAAAAAAACTGACTCTTTTTGAGATTATGAGAATTAAACTAATCATACAGAATTATATATTTTATATTTAACTCTTGTTTACTCTGATCTTATACATTTCTTAATGAATGAGAAAGAACAGGGAAAGATCAAGACGAAGGGAATGGAATGAGGGACTTTATATATTCAAAGATGTTGCTCCCCAACCTTCTCATCTGGATAATTTTAGCACGTCCCTCCTTCATTCAGTTAGGTAGATGGATAGGTTGGACATAGTCATTTGATTGGCAGAGCTTGGTCTTTTGCGTATATATTGTTGCTGCCCTGCCCAGCCATTGTGCTCAGTGAGTCGTGAGTATTGGCTTGTTGGCACTAGTTGTGCAAGCTGGAAGAATGTGCCTTGCCGCGGGTTTCGAACTGGAGCCCCCATTGTCCAAGGGCCTCAGATTGTTCCTCGTGGTCCATAGTTACTTGGTGAGCCTAAGATAGAAGGCCGCCCGCCCAATGGCATTTTGCTCCCCAGATCGACTTCATCGGGAAAGATCCACGTTTTGCTTGGGACATGTGGAGCTACATGGTTATTTTTGCAGAAATTTACCTTGGCTATCCACCTTTCCCCAGTGGATGTAAGGGTAGTAGGGTAATAACTGGTATGGTCGGACGGTTGGCTCCGCTACCTGAGCAATGGAAGTGGCATTATATTTGGCCTGAAAGATGCCCTTGGATTCCTGGTATGATCAGGGGACCAGGGCTTCCGATCTCGCAGCAACAATTGCATACTATCATCCTGAGGCTGATCCAATCGAGCGAAAACATGTGCACTCCATTTTGTCTAGATGTACGGCTGCTATTTTCCCTCGCACTTTTTGAGCTTCTTTCTCTCTTCTCCTTTCTTTGACCCCTAGCGGAATCATCTTTGTCTTTTCTCTTCGATGTTGAGACAGGTTTTCGTTGAAACTTTGGGAATTGAGTAGGATGGTTGGGTCCCTAAAGATCACTAGAAAGTAGTAGAGAAGTCTCGTCAGTGTGGTTATGAGGAGATTATGGGAGCTATGGAGAGTGAGAAGGACCGCGAAAATATGAAAAATGATATGTGGCCGTTCGAATGTGAGTTAAAACTACATGCTGAAAAGGAATAAGATGTGCTGGATGGTCTTTGGAGGTCTTGGGGATCTTGGGAGGTTTTAATGGCCTTGGCGATCTTGGTGATGGAGATCACAGAGGTCTAATAAGAGGTTTTGGTGCGGTGATGATCAGGACGTTGTTCGTGTTGGCGCGTATCAAAGATTCTACAAAGTCGGGCTTGCGGCTAGTTACCGATTACCCTCATCTCAGTAATTGGCCAAGATTATGTATTATCTTAAGGCTTGTCAAGGTGGCCACCCCTAGCTAGCTAGCTACCTTGAAAGAGTGATGCCATCACCTGACTCCCCAGATCACCCACCCTGTTAAAGCAGTGTCGGCCGGGCGAGGCCAGGAGTGAGCCGCTCGCAGATTTTTGATATGAAGTCCCCCCATTAACTATGTAGGAAGAAGAGGGGGGTTCCGAAACGCCGCATCGGCAAAAAACGCCCGCTATTTATGAGGACAAAGTAAAATGAGAATATAATCCGCACCTTCCCTTTTTCTATCAGAGTTCCATCCCGGACACCTTAGCTCGTTCGATCATAACCCATATCGTGTTGCCCGACTCATCGATTTGCCGACTGCTGGCTCCAGTTCGAAGGTGCATACACGTGAGTATGCATGGCCACGGGCTAAACTAGGGGCCTGTGTTGCGTTTTTGACGTGAAGAAGCCTAAAAGGAACAAAGTAGGCTTCCTCCAAATCCATTTGTCATTGCCTGATTCCCATGTCTTTTCGCCCTTCCCATTTCAACTGCTGTTCTGGTAATCGACTCCGGCCTTAAGTCGTGAAAACTTTTGCCCTTTTTGCCCTTTTTGTCCTTTTTGCCCTTTTTGCCCTTTTGCTCCACGAATAAGCTAATCCTGCCAGACCATACCCGCACATCCAAACGTAGCGACCAGGTCATGGGAAATAAAATGGGGGATATCCGCCTCTCTTCCTCCTTCCATCCCTTTCCCTACCATTCAAATGAAGGTTTTAACGGTGGGAGGCGGAAACCAACGAAAAGGCAAAACGAAAGAAAAAACAAACACACACACACACACACACACACACACACACACACACAGAGAGAGCATGCGGCCTCCCCTCCCCTTATATATCCCGGAACAATCAACCAAAAAAATAAAAAAAAGAATAAGAAAACCCCTTGCTCTCGCTCTTTGTTCTCAGATATTCTTCGTGCCTTTAACCATCTGCCCCTTAACCTTAGCCCAGTCAATGCCGCCATCGATTTCCTCGTCGACTTCGCCGCAGATGACGACGTTGTCGCCGCGTATTAGATACAGGCCATGTTCGACCTGCGAGCTGGGTTCTGGGTCATCGGGGGTTCGTATTATGCGCTCGACGGTCTGTGAGAGGACGAGGTTTGTGAGTTGGTCGGTGGAGAGGAGTGTGCCGATTAGGGTACGGCCGTCTACTGTTAGGATGAGGACTTTTTCTGTTTTGGTCGCGGGAGGGTTAGCATATATATATATATA
>QGQJ01001415.1:0-14346 GCA_003206725.1 Blastomyces emzantsi
GCAGCGCCGATTGGTATTAGACAGGCCTTCCACCGCCCCTACTCAGTGTGGTCGCCACGGCTGCGGGGGTGCGACGACACCGTGTTCTGTGTATGTCGAACGAAGCGACAGGGACCTCGTCTCGTACCGTGCTGGAGCGCGGATCACCGGAGGATGCGTATTTGAAAAACTCGTACAAGAGCGCTGATGCTCAGGTACAGAACCAAGCCGGCCAGACAGCCTCAGCGGGCGGGTCTCTGAGCCGCACCGAGAGATTGGCCTCCCTCCAGCAGGGCGAGTGGCGCGAACAGGTTCTAGAGCTGGTTCGGGATCGGCGAAAGCACGCATTAGAGTCGGGGGTCGTGCTCGGTCGCGCGGAATCGAAGGCCGAGCGCCTGGAGCGGGCCATTCAGGCGTACAGGACACTAGCTATCGAAAGCTTGCGCGTTGCTGGCATTGGGGCTGCGGGAATCGAACCGGCCGTGACGCTGGCCGGTGACGTCGCCGCGATCGAGGGCAGCGGCCTGTTCGACGCGGCTGCCTATGCCGGCCGGGCGGAGGCGGAGGCTATGGGCATGAGCCCGGCCGAGCACTACCTGCGCGTTGGCGAGGCTGCGGGCTTACTCCCCTCCGACGCGTTCGACCCGGTCTACTACGCATCGCACAACCCCGACGTGGCGGAGACGGGGACGCCGCTGCTCTTGCACTACGTCCGCTACGGCCGGTCCGAGAACCGTCCCGCGCAGCCGGTCGTGGGGTCGGATGCGATGGAGGCCGCCGCACTGGCCGCTGATGTCGCCGCGATCGAGGGCAGCGGCTTGTTCGACGCGGTTGCCTATGCCGGTCGGGCGGAGGCCGACGCTCTGGGCATGAGCTCGGCTGAGCACTACCTGCGCATCGGTGAGGCCGCAGGCTTACTCCCCTCCGACGCGTTCGACCCGGTCTACTACGCATCGCACAACCTGGACGTGGTGGAGACGGGGACGCCGCTGCTGCTGCACTACGTCCGCTACGGGCGGTCCGAGAACCGCCCCGCGCAGCCGGTCCTGGGGTCGGATGCGATGGAGGCCGCCTCGCTGGCCGCTGATGTCGCCGCGATCGAGGGCAGCGGCCTGTTCGACGCGGCTGCCTATGCCGGCCGGGCGGAGGCCGAGGCTCTGGGCATGAGCCCGGCCGAGCACTACCTGCGCGTCGGCGAGGCCGCGGGCTTACTCCCCTCCGACGCGTTCGACCCGGTCTACTATGCCTCGCACAACCCCGACGTGGCGGAGGCGGGGACGCCGCTGCTCTTGCACTACGTCCGCTACGGGCGGTCCGAGAACCGTCCCGCGCAGCCGGTCGCGGGGTCGGACGCGGCCAAGGCGCTGGAGGCCGCCGCACTGGCTGCTGCGCTGGCCGCTGATGTCGCTGCGATCGAGGGTAGCGGCCTGTTCGACGCGGCTGCCTATGCCGGCCGGGCGGAGGCGGAGGCTATGGGCATGAGCCCGGCCGAGCACTACCTGCGCGTTGGCGAGGCTGCGGGCTTACTCCCCTCCGACGCGTTCGACCCGGTCTACTACGCATCGCACAACCCCGACGTGGCGGAGACGGGGACGCCGCTGCTCTTGCACTACGTCCGCTACGGGCGGTCCGAGAACCGTCCCGCGCAGCCGGTCGCGGGGTCGGACGCAGCCAAGGCGCTGGAGGCCGCCGCGCTGGCTGCTGCGCTGGCCGCTGATGTCGCCGCGATCGAGGGCAGCGGCCTGTTCGACGCGGCTGCCTATGCCGGCCGGGCGGAGGCGGAGGCTATGGGTATGAGCCCGGCCGAGCACTACCTGCGCGTCGGTGAGGCCGCGGGCTTACTCCCCTCCGACGCGTTCGACCCGGTCTACTACGCGTCGTACAACCTGGACGTGGCGGAGACGGGGACGTCACTGCTGCTGCACTACGTCCGTTACGGACGGTCCGAGAACCGTCCAATGCATCCGGTCGCGGGGTCGGACGCGGCCAAAGCGATGGAGGCCGCCGCACTGGCCGCTGATGTCGCCGCGATCGAGGGCAGCGGCTTGTTCGACGCGGCTGCCTATGCCGGCCGTACGGAGGCCGAGGCTCTGGGCATGAGCCCGGCCGAGCACTACCTGCGCGTCGGCGAGGCCGCGGGTCTAACACCCTCCGACCGGTTCGATCCGGTCTACTACGAACTCCGAAATCCAGATGTCGGCGCGACAAATGTCGGCCGTCTGCTACACTACATCCGGGACGGTTACGCAGAAGGCCGCCGCTGTCTGCCATTCGTTAAGACGCTTGACCTTAGAAGCATACGGCTTGACCCACAACGTAAGACCGTTGCCGTCGTTGTTCATGACGGTTCCCGGACGGGAGCTCCGATCCTGGCCTGGAACATCGTGCGGAACCTAGAGGCGAAGTACAACGTCATCGTAATGCTCAAGCGTTGGGGTGCGATTGAGAATTCTTTTCAAGGACCTCACGCTCACGTGATTCGCTGTTTCAGTAATGAAGACAGATTTCTGCCGGAATTTGAGATCGCCGCGATCGTAGATAAATTGTGTCGATCAGTTAACATCACTTATGCGATCGCCAATAGCGTGGAGACGCGCGAATTTATACCCCCGTTTGAGCGCAATGGTGTGCCAGTTGTGGCGCTGGTGCATGAATTTTCGGCCTACACTAAACCACACGGGGTACTGTCGAAGATTTTTGGCTCGGCCTCAGAAGTGGTATTCTCAAGCCGTATCACAGTAGACTCGGCTATTAACGACTATCCACCGTTGTCTCGCCGCTCATATCGTGTCATTCCGCAGGGACCTAGCGTAGTACCTCCAGATATCGAAGACGGGTACTCATACCCGTCACGTCAGAAGGATATGCCGATAGAGGCAGGATCGTTCCTCGTAGTCGGTATGGGTACAGTACAGATCCGCAAGGGCGTTGACCTCTTCATCGCAGTCGCCGCAGAGGTGCGGCGTATATCGCCAGAGGCGGCCATCCGGTTTCTCTGGGTCGGCGGCGGCTACGAACCGGATAAAGACCTACAATACAGCGTTTATCTCCGCGAGCAGCTGGAGCGTTCCGGCCTGGACGGCTCTATGATGGTCGACGAAGTAGACGATATAGAGCCCTACTTGCGTCGCGCTCAGCTGTTCTTGCTGAGTTCTCGCCTGGATCCACTGCCGAACGTCGCAATCGACGCTATGATAAGCGGCCTGCCGGTCATCAGCTTTGATGAGGCGAGCGGCATATCTGACCTGTTGCGCGCGGATGCTGCGACCGCTCAACTTGTCGTGCCGCACCTAAGTGTTAACGCGGCTGCACAGACCGTCGTTCGGCTGCATGATGAACCAGATCAGCTCTCCCGGCTCCGCCAAGCGGTCGTCCAACTGGCAAAGACGACTTTCGATATGCCTCGCTATATCGAGAGCCTTGATGCGCTGGGTCAGGCAAGCTGTGTCCGCATGCAGAGGGTGCTCGCTGAAGAAAAAGTGATGCTCGACTCGGGTAAGATCAATCTGGATCTCATGCGAGCTGTAGAAGATCAGCATCTTCCAATGAACGCGGCCATACGGCAGTATCTCACTACATCAAAGAATTTTAAACCTTGGTCGAGGCTCGGCACAGGCGATTGGCTCCGGCGACCTATTTCCGGCTTCCACCCACTGATCTACGCCTCAGAATGCGCCAATTTCGATGAAAGCGCCGATGAAGATCCTGCAATTCATTATCTTAAGAATGGTTGTCCGCAGGGACGGTGGACCCACACGGTAATAGAACCTGGCAATGCCCCCTTGGTGAATGCATCCGTCGCCACCGCACTACACGGACATTTCTATTATCCCGAGTTGTTGGTTGACCTTCTTGACAAATTAGCTATAAATACATCGAAGTGCGATCTGTATTTGACGACAACGGATACGGAGAAGGAAGACGTCCTTCGCGCGCTTCTCGCTGAACGCGACATCTCCGCAACGGTTAGCGTTGTCCCGAACAAGGGTCGTGACCTGGGGCCATTCTTAACGGATCTACTTCCCAAGTTGATCGATAGATATGAAGTTATCGGCCACCTACACGGCAAGCGTAGCCCAAAGCTTGGCTTCCAATTTGGCGAACGGTGGCGTGAGTTTCTGTGGCAGCATCTTATTGGCGGTAAACATCCAGTGATGGATCAAGTTTTGTCCGCGTTCTCGCTCGATCGGCATCTCGGGCTTGTTTTCCCGCTAGATCCCCACTTGATAGGGTGGAGTGAAAATCGCGACATTGCTATGTCCCTTGCCGATCGCATTGGCGTCGATAGGGCTCTGCCAGAGCATTTCGAGTTTCCGATTGGGACGATGTTTTGGGCCCGCGCTGATGCATTGCGCCCTTTGTTGAGGCTGGAACTGAGCTGGAACGATTATCCGGAGGAACCCATCGACGACGATGGCACGATGCTTCACGCCTTGGAACGACTGCTTCCACTGATGGTCGGGGCTTCAAATTACAACTTCGCTACCACAGTCGTCTCGGGAGTTCGTCGATGACAGTTAATCATTCTGGCCCGGCAGGGCTATTAGTTTGGCCGCCTTTGCTCAAAGTTGAAGTGTAGGTCGCGGTCTCATAAAGCTCGCAGCCACACCCGCACGGCTGCGAGCTTGACGCTGGCGAGGAAGTTGCAAAAATCTTTCTGGTAGCGGGGAGCGACGGTGCGGGAACACTTGATCTTGCTGAAAAATTGCTGGACCAGATTGCGGTACTTATACAGGAATGGGTTGAAGGCCAATACTTGCTTGCGGTTGGGCATTGGCTTCACGTTCGTTCACGCACTTTGCTCGGCCATCCGGGCTCGCAGCGCGTCGCTGTCGTGGGTCGGTCGCCCAGCAGGATCTAACCACCACTCAACCCACCCAGCATATCCGCCGCCGCGCGCGTCATGCGGCTTGGCCCTCCGTGATCTTGAACGCCACGGGACGAACCTCCGGCACCTACCAGCGCGTGGATCTTGCTCGTCAGCCCACCGCGCGAGCGACCCGTGCCGCCGGATCGGCTGTTTTTTCTTGGGCGCAGGCCGCAGGCTGATGAACGCGGCTGCTGGTGGCGTCGATCCTCTGCGGGTCGCCGTCGGAAGTCCCTGACGCGGCGTCCATTAGCCGATCCCAGATGCCGCGCTTGCGCAAGCGCCGGACGCGGTTGCCGCAGGTCGTATGCGGGCCGTAGCGCGCCGGGATGTCGGCCCAGCGTGCGCCTCGTGCGCAGCCGCCAAAAGATCCCGTGCACTACCCGCGGGTCATCCACACGCTGCTTGTCGCGCACGTCCGTTGGCGACGGCGGCTCAATCGCCGCCTACTCGGCATCCGTCAGGTCAAACCGCGCCATCCAAGCCCCTCCTGCTCAAGGGCAAACGAAGCAGCGCCTCAACCGTGCCAGCCGTTATGGGTTCACGACCTAGATGGGGTTCGCCCGTGGCCTGGGCCTGGAAGAAGTGACAACGCGGGAAATGGTCTAGAGGGTGGTCGCCCACATGCCGGTGCGCACGGACGAGGAGCGCCAGATGGAGGGACGCAAGCGGGTATTACTGGCGTCGGCGTAACAGCATGTCTTCACCCTGCGCCCCACCTTCCCGACACGCGCCACGATCTCGTGGCCGAGGAAGCCGCCAGTTGCTTCCGGGACGACGAGGGCAACCGTGAGGCTGCTGAAGCGGCGCGCAAGGGCCTCCAGCCCTTTCGCGTCCCGAGAAAGCTAAAAGGCTTCGTCGGATCGGCCCCAAGCGAGCGCAAGCCGCCTAGCCCAGCCTTCTTACGCTTGCGCATAGTCGGCAAGGCCGGTAACAAACGCGTGATCGATAGCAACGACTCGCCTTGGGAGAAATAAAATTGCAGCACGGCTTTATAGATACTGCGGGGCGGAAAATAAATGGTTGGGCAATCGATTTAGACCAGGTTGATCATCGCTGCCTGCTTGACGTGTACATTGACAAAAGGCTTGTTTTAACCTTTGCGGTTGGTGACATGCTCCGCCAGGATGCCGCAACGTCCATCGGGTCGACGAATGACACGTGCGGTTTCAGCCTAGACATTAGCTCTATGCTGACACGCGAAAGCTCAGAGGTGGAAATTAGGTTCAATTCGAGCGGCCAAACCTTAGCTGGACAAAACCCTTTTATTGCTCGAGCGCCCGTTTCAAAATTAGATATTTTTGAAGGAGTCGACGGATATTTATTTTATTCAGGTGACCGGAACGGAGTCATCGAGCAAATGCTCGGAAAATCGGTGCCACGTGATGATGACGCACAAAATTGGGCCGACCGGCTGTGCTTGACGCAGGCCACCACGACGCACGCAGGTGGCCAATTTGTCTTTGTCGTCGTCCCCGATAAAATTGCAGTCCTGCCAGAATTACTTTCGGTCGATGCTATATTGTCAGAAGACCGCACAATAACGCGGGTGATTCAGCGTGCTTCACGTTTGTATGGCATCGATATTGTCTATCCATTGGAAAATCTAAGGGATGTTCCTGATCCGCAAGTCTGGCTTTCCCGCAATGATTCGCATTTGAACATGCGCGCTCAGTACTTCATGTTTTGTCAGATATGTGCGCGGGTAGGAAGTGACCCAGGTCCAATACCCATCTGGGTTTTGAAGCCTGTGGTTCTGGACCTCGTAACCTACAACGAGACAGATGTCGCGGAGCTAATTGAAATCCCCGTATTCGCGCTGGATGAGAGCGATCACATCCGAGTCATGCGGACGCGTGGATCAGATGCTCTAGTTTACATCAATCCCGGCGCGCAAATACCTCTGATTTTCGTTAGTGGCCGATCATCATGCAACATGGTGGCGACGTTCTTTAAGGAAATCGCACAAGTCACTGTTGTGCTGTCAGAGGACCGTATTGACATTGACTTGATCGAGAACTTTAAACCGAACCTTGTTATACAATACTATAGCGAGCGCAACTTATACGGCGGAACCGCTGATCTTTTTCGGTCCACTAACCCAATCGAAGTCCAATTAATCACCCGCGCGCTGGAATTAGTCCGGAGGATAAATTCCAGCCCGGTAGATCCGTGGGCGCGTTCAGAAATTGCTGCGTTGGAATGGGCCCCCAAAGCCTTACACGTCACCGGGAGACTCGCGCACGGCGCCTCGGGCGCAGACAAATGACGCAGATCGATCCTGATTTCAAACGCGCTGAATCACCATCAGCACGGGTTAAAACGCGAGCTACTCCGCGCGGCGCGTGCCGCCGGGACTGAAGACTATCGCTTGGAAGGTCGGATAGACGCGCGAGCAGGCAAGCGGTGTCAAGGCTCTGAGACGAGCAAGGGCGCTCCAGCCGAAGCCTCCACGGCGCGAGGAGCGAAATGAAGTGGGCCCGTCGTCACTGCCTTCCGTCATCGATGCTGGTGACTTGTCGCGCCGCCTTCAAAGGCGATGACGCGGCACAAAGCGCGCAGGCCGGGGCGTGGGTCATCATCGTGCGGTTCGACCGCGCCGTTCTGGCGTAGGCCTTCGCACGGTCGAGCAATAGAGGTGCTATATCCACCGGCGCGACCGGCATCGGGAGGAGAAGCATGAGCTACTTGCAGAACCGCACGTGGATGATCGGCGACGAGCTGATCGGGGTTCAGATCGTTCCCGCCCTGAAGAACGGGGCGGAGCGGTTCCGTCTCCGGCAGGTCGACCTGATCGGCGCGAATCTCTCCGCAGAGTATCTAGTGGGTCGCCTCGGACCGGGCTGGTCTGAAGGGGATGATGATCCGGACCTCTCCGCGGCAGACTCGTTACAGGGCGATCACCACGTGGTCATCGTCCGGAGTATACCGGTGGACCAAGCGTTATCGCAGATCCATCAGAATGTTGGATTGCATACGCCGCTGTCCAGAACGCCCATCTGATGGCCTCCAACGAGGGAAGTTAGCGGTACCGGATCCCGCCCCTACCGCCGTTCTTGGGGACGGACTCCGGACCGGCGGTCACGAGCGATCCGCTGGGGGGAAGCCGGCGAAGAAGTTGGTCAGACCTTCTAGTGCTCTGACGCCTTCGAAAGGATCACACTGACAGGCTGTGAGCTAAACGGCTGTTCGGGCGCTTGAGTGGGCATTCTGGGGCCGACTTGCACTGTGGCATGCCGGTCCGGCGCCGGATCTGCCGGGATCGCGCACCGGCGGTGCCGTGTGGCGCGTCGCCCCGCCGTTCAGGCGAGAGCTGCGCCGCGCAGCCGATGCTCGGTGAGGATGTTCAGCGCCCGGGCGACGCCGGTCGCCCAGGCCGTGACCTTGCCCAGGCCGCGCACCCGCGGCCGGTCCAAGTCGAGGTTGCGCAGGCGGGCATGGACCAGCTCGCAGCGTCCGCAGCGCCGGTCGATCGCCTGGGCCGGCGCGCTCGCCATGCACTCGCGCCAGCCGGCGACGCCGGGCCCGTCCCCGGGCGGACCGGTGGGAATCGCCCCCCGGCCTTGCTCCGGCCCGGCGGGCGGTACACCGCGCTCCCGGCGGCATGGGCCGCCTCCAGGTCGTTAGCCGACTGGAAGCCGCCGGCAATCAGATCAGGTCGCGCCCGAAGTCGGCGCCCGTAGGTCGCGGAGAGCCCCGCGGCCATCGGCTCGGCCAGGCCGCGATCCGAGCCGACGGTGGCGACCTGCACGCGACCCCGATGCCGGTCCCGGGCAGGCTGGCGAACTGCGCGTTGTAGGCCGGCCGGAAGCCGCCATCGGGCATCGTCATCACCTGGGCCTGCGGGACGGCGGTCGAGGGGCGCGTTTCCGTCTGCTCGGCGCTCGCCTTGGCCTTGGTCCGTGTGCGCCGGGCTCGGACCGCCTCGACCTCCGCCAGCGCCGCCAAGGCCCGCTCGATTTACGCCAGGCGATGCCAGGCCGCGCTCGTCCGCCGCGCTGCCCGGCGCCGGCCGGTGGCGGCGGGATCGGCGACCTCCTCTGGGTCGAGCCGGGCCAGGGCCTCCCGCGCCCGGTCCAGCTCGCGCTCCAGGCTCGGCCGCCCCAGAACGAGGCAGCGCCGGCATCGGCCGGCACCTTGACCCCGGCGCCTCCCCCTCTTGAGCGATCTCACCGAGGCTGACATGCTGGCGCAGCTACCCGACCATCCTCTCAAGCGCATCGACGATCTGCTCCCCTGTAACTAGGCCCGATATCAGCCCCGGCAGATTGCCGCCCGATACCCCTCGAAACGACGACCGCGGCCGTCACCGAAGGCGGACGGAAGTCCGACAGGGCGTGGTGGTTGACCGTCCCGTCAGCCCGCCGCACAGCCAGCGAAAGGCTGCGGCGCTGGTGCACAGCCGGGCGATCTCCCGGGCGCTGCCGGCACCATCGCTGATCGCGTAGAGCCACAGCGCCAGCGGCAGCTGCGGGGCGGTCTGAGTCTGGCCGGGATGTCGGTCCCGGGCCTTGAACGCCGAGCCGTTGACCCGCTCGGCATAAGCCCAGATCGCCCGGACTTCGCTGTTTGCCGCGCTCAACGTGCTGGATGGGACTGTGATCGGCCCCTGTATGCAGCACCACTGTCATGAGGAGTTCCTGCGCTTGCCGGGACGCGGTCGGGGCGGCAGTTCCAGCCGGCAGGGTCGTCCACTTCGTGCTCGACAACTATTGCACGCACACCCACACGAAGATGCGAGCCTGGCTGGCGCGCCGCCCGCGCTGGAGGTTCCACTTCGCCCCGACCTCCGCCTCTTGACTCAACGTAGCCTAGGGCTTCTTCTCAGCGCTCTCAGGTCAGTGGCTATGGCGCGGCACGTTCACCGGGATCGTCGATCTGTAGGCGGCGATCAAGCGCTACATCGCCGAGCACAACACGCAGCCCAGGCCATTCGTCTGGACCAAACCCGCGGCAGCCATCCTCAACAGCTAGGCTGCATCATCCATCTAGTCAGTGTACTAGCGGTCTCCGAGCGACCGCTCCACGCAGCGGCACACATCGTTGATCTGTTCCGGCGTGATCGTCGGGAAGAAAGGCACGCCGATCGCGCCGGCGGCCACAGCCGCGGTCCGCCGAAGACCGTCGTGCTGGCACATCGCGAAGGCGGGATGTGCCTGACAACCAATCCCGTACCAGCGCCGCCATTGAATATCGGCCGCGTCGAAGCCTGCCGTGACCGCCTCGGCGACCGCGGGCTCGAACAGGGCGCTGACCGTCATGGTTAGCCAATCCGTTCCAAAGCCCGGCTGCATCCGCACGCCAATCCGGTCCAGCCCCTCGACATAGGCGAGCGACGCATCTCGCAACCGGCGGATGCGCACCTCAAGATCGTCGAACACCGCCAGACCAATCGCGGCTGCGTACTCGGAAATCCGGTAGTTGCCGCCCCGCATCTCTGAGACGCGGTTGCTGGCCGAAAACCCGAAACCGGTCATGGCGGTGGTCCCGGCTACCAGATCTGAGTCGGTCGTGAGTATAGCGCCGCCCTCCCCTATCCCGAGTGCCTTGGTAGCATGCAGGCTGACGCAAATCGGCTGCGCTCCTACCCGGTTCAGGTTGAGCGTGGTGGCGGCTGCGTCGAACACCACCGGGATCCCCTGCGCAGCCTCGAACGCTTCCCATGCGGTGACGTCGATAGGCGCACCGAATGGACTGACCACCACCACGGCGGCTACATCACCGTCCGCTGCTGACAAGGCTCGCTCGGCGATTGCCGGTGTTAGCGACAGCGTCGCCGGATCGACGTCCGCGAAGAACGGCTCCAGGCCGACATTGGTCACCGCATGCGCCGTCGCAACGAACGTGTAGGCCGGCATCAGACAGAGGCGCCCACCGCGGCCCGCGATGCGATAGCGCAGCGCGAGCTCGATGGCCGTCGTTCCACTGCTGGTGATCGTTGCAAGCACGGGCGCACCGCTGGCGCGCTCCGAGACGAAGCGGCAGAGCCTGCGAGTGAACTCGCGGGATAGCGGCCCGTAATTGCTGTAGATGTGTGACTGATCAATCCGACGCAGATACGGGACGATCGCATCCGTCTCTGGCAGACATGGGATAAGCACGGGGATCATCGTCCAGATACATCCTGACTGCCAGCCGCCACCTTCCTCGTGCGTACGCTCGGTGACCGAGCACGCTATACACGGCTGGGCGTGACCGCGGAAAGCGCTGGGTTCGACCCAGGCCGGGACCCCCTCTTCCCTACGCTCGCCGCGAGGGCCGGGCCGGATTGCCAAACACCGTTTGTCCCGGCGAGACGTTCCGGATCACTACAGCGCCAGCGCCAACGATGGCCCGCGCCCCGATCCGGATCCGTGGGATGACGCAGGCGCCGGTGCCGAGGAATGCACCCCTCTCGACACTGACGTGCCCAGCCAAGTGGACCCCAGGGCTCAGCGTTGCGAAATCCTGGAGGGCGTTGTCATGCGCCACAGTGCAGCCCGGATTGACCAGCACGTGATCCCCAAGCCTAGCATCTGCAGTGATGGAGGAATGGCCGAGGATCACCGAGCCCGCACCAATCCGGCTACTGGCGCCGATCAGCACGCCGGGATCGATGATCGAGGTGAACTGTGCGCCAATCTCCGTCCGCAAATGAGTAGCCGCCTGGGCTCGGGCCTCGGGTTCACCGAGAGCGACGACAAAGCGTAGACTTGCATCGCCAGTGAAGGTACGCACATCCCTTACTATCGGTGTCCCGCGGAACGTCTCGGGCGCGTCGATCTTGGGATCGACGATGCACGCCTGTAATTCGATCGCCTTACCGTGCGCGTTCAAGCGCTCTAGGACGTCGACGATTTCGCGCGCGAGAGCACCCGCGCCGTACAGCACGAGGCGAACCGTCATCACTCTGAAATCTGTGGCCAGCTCTGGGTACGGCTTGTCTCTGAGGTTTGCCTACTACGGCGATGATATTTCATCTGCGTATCTCCCGCATTGAAAGGGATGCTGCCTTACACGAGACTTGGTGCACACACTTGAGGTTCGACGACTGCCGGCGAACTGTCTAGCATTGTCCGGGCACTTTCACTACCTAAGCGACTTGGTGTCTGAGGGCGGGCAGGGCGTCATTGCCAGCGCGAGCATGCTGCACGCAGGATTGCAGGATGAGGTGCGCAAACAACTAATCTACTTTGACCTCGCTATGAAACCGACTACTCATTTCTAGTGCGACCTAGCCGTTTGGTCTCTTTACGGCGGCGCAAAGTCAGGCCTCCTGTCGAGCCTAAAGGCGGCAGCCTACCCGGTCGGATCGGGCGAAGACTTAACGCGCTGGAGGCCCACATTTAGGGCGCTATTATGAACGAGACCGGTTTTGCCGTGCAGCCGCGTTTCGTAAGTTTGGTGAGCGCATATTCCAAGAGCGTCGTTCTCGACGCTTGCAATGCCCCGTGCTGCAGGCGGAAGTAAGGAACTTCAGGTTTGATCCATGGCGAGTTATCTTTCTTCCCAAACTAAACCCGCCGCGTTGAGCTCAGGTGGAAGAGGGGTCCTGTTCGTGCAAGGCTGTACCACCTACCGCACCAGCCTACCAGCTTTCCCCGGGAGCTATGTGGTTGACCCGCGGACGGCCGTGGCTAACGTAGCCGCTCTAAAAAGCAAGATTATCACCGTATTGCGGGGCGCCTGGCCTATCAGGGCTGAGAACGATCAGCTGGTCCGTGAGGCATCCCAGCCTCGAAACACGGCAAAGATCGACGAGCCCGTATGTGTCGCCTCGGACGGGCTCACACATTCCGGGACGCTAGCGGCCGGCGTCCGCGCAAGCCGGGACGCCGGACTATGTGCTGTGGAGGCCACGGCCGATGTCGCTGGCGATCTCCAATCTGATCAACTGGCCTGCGCATCGCCAACCATCGCAGGCTTCATCCACACCTGGAGCAACGGCCTGCCGCCGGACCAGCGTGATGCTCTGATCCCCCCACTCATCGCCAAGCTTGTCGGAACGGGAGGCTCGGAGACGTTGGAGCGCCGACGCATCGGCATGATAGCTGATTGGCTCGTCCGCACCCACGTGCCGGCGTGGTTCCGCCTTGCCAAACTGAACGTCGAGGCAGAAGAATTGGCCAATCTGCCCGAACTTGAGGATGTTGCCGATCTCGCCTCCATTTGTGCTCACCTCGATCGGGCGCGCAAGCGCGCGGCGGTCTCGAACCTCACCCTGCGGCAGACCGGTTCCACAGTCAGAGCTGCAGCTTGGGACGAAACCCATTATGCCGCGTGGGCTGCCGTCCGGGACGAATTGGACGCCGCCGGTCGGCCAGTCCTCGCTGCGGGTTGGAATGCGGCCTACGCGGCTGCGTACGCAGCGGCCCGAGCCTATGGAAAAGCGCCACTGGAGCCAACACGGTACGCGCTTCAGCAGTCCGCATTAGCCTTGATCGAGCGCATGATCGCGGTGTGCAATCCAAATTCAGCATAGCATCAGGATCGTCCGGATTACGGAATTTCCGCCTAGATTGGATCGTTGTCTGTCGGTCCTTCCCCAATTCTAATGTGGTCTCTCGACGATGTGTATCAATCAGAGGCAGGACCAATCGCCTGTCGGAAACACCAAAGGCGCTCGGGTCAGGTCGGCCGTTGTAGGTGCTCGATGCCTTGTGCTGGGCGGGGGGGGATTCATCGGTTTAAATCTTTGCAATCGTCTAGCTAGTGAAGGGGCCGACGTTACCTGCTTCAGTCGCGGCCACATTCAAGGCGATATGCTTGATCCACGTGTTCTTTCTGTCACAGGCCACTTTTCTGATCGATTAGCTCTCGCCAACGCTGTGGACGGACAAGATTTCGTCTTCCATCTTGTTGCCGGATCGGTTCCGCAAAGCTCGAATCGCGACCCGGCCGCGGAACTCGCGGCCGCGCCGATTGCGACTTTAAACCTGCTCGAGATTTGCCGGTCGGCGCGGATAAAAAAGATTATGTTTGCGTCTTCCGGAGGCGCAATCTACGGGGTCCCGCGCGCCATCCCCATCCCGGAACCGGCCTCGACCGACCCGATCTCAGCCTACGGTATCAGTAAGCTGATGATTGAGAAGTCGCTCTACCTTTATCGGCATCTCCATGGGATCGATTATCAGATCCTTCGAATCGCAAACCCATATGGACGGTTCCAGCTCGGCACTAAGCACCAAGGCTTGATCGGCAGCTATATCTACCGTGTCCTAACGGACCAGCCGCTGGAAGTTTGGGGGACCGGCGAGGTGGTACGCGACTTCCTGCACGTTGACGATGTCAGCGACGCGTTTCTTGCCGCGGTGGCCTATGACGGACCGCACAAAATTTTCAATGTCGGTAGCGGAACGGGCCTGAGCATCAACGAGATTATCACCGAGCTGGGAGTCGCCTTCGGCCGCGATCGCCTCCCGTGTACGTACAAACCAGGCCGCGCCGCAGACGTGCCCGCCAACGTGCTAGACACGTCGCTGATTCGGTCTGAACTCGCTTGGCAGCCAAAGGTGGCCTTA
>QGQJ01000142.1:0-27121 GCA_003206725.1 Blastomyces emzantsi
GCTCCATCCCCCACCATTGCTCTGCCGCCCGTCCCCGCCCAACCACCGCACGCACAAGCCCGGATAAGGCCAAAACTCAAGTCCCGACCACCCCCAAGCACCAAAAACAACCCCAACCGCCAAGCTATGAAAGCTATCGAAGTTTCAGTCGCGCGTTCAGTTTCTGTGACAAAACAACCAAAACAGGTAATCGTGCCGATGAGCGCGATGCGAAGTGATTCGTTGCACCGTTCCGATGAGCGATTTGGCGACAAGAGGTCGGCTACGCCCACGCTTATTTCGACGCCAAGGGGCCACGAGCGGGAGAAGTCGCAGGAAGTTCCGATTGAAGTTGCGGAGCCGGGGTTTATATAGTTATTATTTTGAGGGGTTGATTGGCGGTGAGGTTTTTCTTTGGGTGATGGGTTTCTGTTTTTTGGACGCTGAAAGCTTGATTATCGATTTTTGTTATGTATGTTCTATAGTTAGCGGTTGTGCGTTCGGCGGGCATTGTGTTTGGGTATCCTGACGGATGGTTTGAATATAAAAGATTACAATGATATATATGGTGGAAATCCTGGAGGGGCGATGGTTATATTCTCTAGAGGTATATTCTCTTTTTTATCACGTTTTTCTGTCTTCTTTTTGTGCATCTGTTTTTGTTCCCATTTTCCTTCTTCTTAAAACCATCCCCATCTCAACAATCCTCAAATGGAGGTTGGGGTTGCTTCTCTGGGTATTGCATTGTTCATATTCACTGTGTCTTCATCCTTCTGGTTTTTCGTTTCAATCTTCTCTTACTATCATAATAGCATTTGCACGGCCTATTCCCCCTGCATATACTTTAGTGTCAAAACACGCAACTCAACCAGCCCGAAATTTCCCTTCTGACCTAGATCTAATTAAATTCACATCGTTAATTGTTAACTAACGTGCCGTCAGCCTGAGGACAAAGAAGTTATGCTCTTGAGTTCCCTTGAGATGCAAGATCTCATAAAGAAAATGTTTGATTCGCTGAAGCATTCATTAACCCATCTATCTAACAAAGCATTGTTTCATGTTTCATTCATACGTATGTGTATCAGACTCCCACCCAACTATTATCACCCCTATTTACAATCCTTTAACAGACCATACTCCACTCCAACCCAACATACGCATCGCTAATCACGCGAACCTTCACATTCAATTTCTCACCTCCCAACCCATTCCCTACATCCTTCCCTTTACTCTTACGCGTGCGGTTGTCTTCACCCTTCTCAACAGCACAATTACGTCCTGAACCAATTTCAGCACCCTCAACGTGACTAGTCTGTCTATTCCATCCCTCCGGAAACCTCACTTTGGCTCTCGCCACGACATCACCCCTCGCGTTTGCCCGAGAGGCGCCAGCTGGAGATGACCAGGAAACCCGCTTGAGAGCGAGGATGTCCTCCCGTGCCCCGGCACTCAAATCCGCGTTGGAAGTAACAAGCACAAACCAGCCCTCCGTCTGCGGTTTTGGGAAATGTGGCGCGTAGATGCGGAACGATTGATCGCCATCTTGGGTGCTGGTTTTCCGCTGTGCACCACGCGAAGGGATGGGAGATTTGCGCGTGAGAAATAATGTTAAACCGGCGGACGAGTGGTCTGAGAAGGAGATTGAGACGGCAGGGAGAAGGGATAGGGCTTTTGAGAACTGCATGGATATTTGTGGAGAGAGGTTGAGGGTGCGTGGGAGGGTGGTGAGAGTTGATTGGGGGAGGGAGAGCAGTGAGGGTAGAGACGGGGGAAGATGGTTTCCGGGTGCTGTTTCGCCGGTTATTGTTGGGTCGATGCCGGGGAGAATGGAGACAGGGTGGTCATCAGGCCAACGGGCAGATTTTATGCATTGGAGCAATGTCATCATCATGGTGCATGCATTGGGGTATCCCAGTTCGGCAAGTAGGTCGATGCAGGCTTGAATAATACGGATGCCTTGGTCAAGAACGGAGATTTGGTCGCCCACGTAGTCGGTTATTGGCAGATCGATGCGGGACATGAACGCCTGAAGTAAGAGGAAGGCTTTGATGTGTGGGTCCCACATGGGTAGCGAGGAACCAATCGTGGTGATTGGGAGGGGGAGATTCTCCGCCAGCTCCGCGTTGATGAGATCCTCATTGTGACGCACCGGGAGTTCGTCGAATTCTGTGGCGGAACACATCCAACTGAGTGCATCGGCAAAGGTTGGGTTCGGTTTTGCGTGAGACATGACGTATCGGATGGTTTTGTGGGAAAGATAGTAATAACTCATTATCTTGCCGTATGGAGTCGGGTCCACGTAACCGGTTGCAGAATCTAATAAAACACAAGAGGACTCCGCAAGTTCTTCTAGGGATTTGTCGACCAGCTCGATCATGAAATCGGACGCCATTTGCTGTGCCGCCATGGTGTTGTGTTCTTCGGCGGATATTTCAAGACCGTAGTAAGAAGGGTTTTTATGCAGGCGCCGGAAAAAGAATGTCCACGTTAGGTAATCCAGAGCATCCTGTTTCGTTGTGATGGTTCCTGCGGAGACTTCTGCGCCCAAATGGTCATGAAGAACTTGATGCAGGGTAGATTCTACAGGGAAGCCAGTGTGGAGGAAGTGCTTGTAGAAAGCTTTTTTGGAATCCTGTGTAAATATCCGGGCGATACCTGAAGAATCAAACTGGGGACGTCCAGCGCGGCCCAGCATCTGAAGAACGTCAGTGAGGTCCATATCTTTATAACCCTCGATTTTTGCGTCAAAAAACTGCGTCCCTTTCACAACTACTAGATGGGCGGGAAGGTTAACACCCCAAGCGAGCGTGCTAGTTGCAACTAGGATTTGGACCTTATTGTTTGCAAAGAGTTCTTCTGATAACTGCCTGTCCGATTCAACGAGACCGGCATGATGGAGACCGATTCCAAAGCTGAGCGCTTCTTTAAGCGCGTCGTCTTTGACGCGAGAAAGGTTCAGTTGTAAGTCCTCTTCAGACATGTGAAGGAACCGGCGTGGGTTATCTTCCATGCCGCAGAAATTAATAAGATCTTTTGCGGTGAGACGAGTTTGCCTCCGAGACGCTACAAAAACAATTACGGGTTTTTCTGGAGAATGGTTTTTTATCGCAAGGAAGGTGGGTCGGTTCATCGACTGCATCAGTGGACAGAAGCCACGCTGCTCAGGGAAGCCGTCGATGAATATCTCTAGTGGAACAGGTCGGACAGAGTGACGGAAGTTGAAAAGTCCTTCCTTAACACCTAACCAATTTCCAAGATCGGTAGCATTGGCGCATGCCGTGGACATGCCAAGTAATCGAACAGCGCCCTTGGATTGAGAGGCAATGTAATTCATCCGGGAAACGATAATCTCCAAAATGGGCCCTCTATCACCGCCGAGCAAGTGGATTTCGTCTATAATAACAAGGCTGACTTGACGAACATATCCTCTTGTTTGCCAACTTCGAGATATGCCGTCCCATTTTTCAGGTGTGGTGATAATGATGTCCGCATCGCGGATTGTTCTCGTATCTGGTGTGTTGTCACCCGTGAGTTCAACTAGCTTTAGGCCCATGGGCGTAGTCAACCGGCGTCGCCAGTCATGTACTCGCTCTCGAACGAGGGCTTTCATGGGTGCAATGTAGACGACCTTGGAGCCTGGCCTCTCGCGAAAGGCCCACCACATTGCTAGCTCCGCCGCGACAGTTTTACCGCTACCCGTTGGCGAACCTAAGAGAACATTGGCAGGTGTGTGATAAAGGGTATGGAATATCTGCGTTTGCATAGGGTTGAAAAATTGAAACCGCTTCTCATATATCTCCTCGAGAATGGGGTTTTTAAGCGCGGATACTGGAAGGGGTTGCAGATCAAGTAAATCCGTATACACGCTTTCTGTATCCGGCCGGATAAGATGCTGGAATGAGACAGGAGTAACAGATTCTGCCCCAAGCCATCGATCGGAAATAGCGCGAACATATATCTGGCTAGGTAGTGGATCGGAAAGAGGAATTGTGAAGTTCAGCTCGTGATTATCGTTGAGCTTCTTCCTACTCAAAATGAAATACTCGTGATGATAAATCTCAGACGTCTCCGAGTTCTCTACCCAGATCCAGTAAGGCTCGGAAGTTCCGTGGTGTCTATCATTCCAGCGGAACTCAGGGTATAGATAAAGACGAATACGGAGAACATCGCGGTTCAGTGGAGCGATTTCAGCCTCCACGCTTAGCGTTGGAAAGTTATCTAGCAGCTTCGAGATGGTGTTCCCCATACGATGGTTATGGACAAGCTGTCCGATTTCAGCCGGTTCCATGTCCCTTAACGATTCGATGGATGATGCTGGGAATTTTTCATCCAAGTTTTTAAGGATCGGTTGTGGGAGATCAAATTGGTGAAAGGGGTGTTGAAACGGCCATAATTGCTTCTCTATCGATTTGCACGTGGACAATAATACTTGACATTGGTATCCCCAGCGTCTATTCAGCGCAACCATGAACAAGGCGCGACAAATACGGGCGGAGTTCTGAGCTACATAGGCTGAATCAGATACGAGGGCAAAATCTTCGATCCTAGCTCGAGAAATGTAGGCCTGAAGTAAAATATTGGTTTTCGCATGGGCGGTGTCATTCGTTCCTTCAACCTCCGTTTTCAACGCCTCTAAACGGAGTCTGTCAAGCTCTTTGAATTCATTCTCCCGGGACTGAATATTGTCAAACTCCCCACTCATGCTGATCATTTTCATAACATCCGCATCGCTAGCCATAGGCTTCATCATGACGTTGAATATTTCCACGCTTGTTTGCAACACATAGTATTGACTAGCGATTCTACCAACATCTTTTGCGCGAAGCTCCTCAGTTCGCTCGTTGAATATAATCATCTGGCTCTTCTGAAGGGTGCGGGCGGCTTTGATAATCAAATCTCGCCTTCTAAGGACAAGTTGGGGATCGTCTCGAATCTCAGCCCAGTCAATTCCATAGCTGTGTGGATTCCGACGCATGCGTACGAACAGATACGAATATCCTAGCCATTGGACAGCCTCAGAAACAGAAGTCACAGTTCCCAGAGAGACCTCGGCGTTCAAATTATCAACCAGTTTGCGAGAGAATCTCGACTCTATGGGCTCCTGGGAAGTTACGGCGGACAGGTAATGTTGCAATTTGTTATGCGTCGTGCAGATAAAGCCAATACCTGTGTCTTGGAACTGAGGGCGACCAGCTCGACCGAATATCTGAAGGACATCTAAAATGCCAAGATCGATGAATTTTCCTTCCTGAGCGCTGTACAGCTGGGTTCCTTTTATGATGACGGCAGCAGCTGGAAGATTGACACCCCAGGCAAGAGTCGCTGTACAGCACAGGACTTTTAGCACGCCCTCGGCAAATAGACGTTCCATGAGGTTTCGATCTGATCTAGCCATTCCCGCGTGGTGGGTTCCAAGGCCTTTTGGGACAAGATCGCGAAGCTCCCGACCACGACTTGTCTTCACATCTCGTAGCGCTTGCGAGTAATTTTCATGTTCCAAGGGGCTAAAGAGGTCTGCACACTGGTTTTCCACGGCCATCTGATACAAAAGCCGTGCAGCATTCACAGTTTCCTTCCGAGAATGAACGAAGACCATGATTTGATGACCCCTTTCAAGCATATCCCGAACCTTCTCGAAGCAGACAATATCCAGGTTTTCTCTGGATTTTTTGGAGCCTGGGTCACCCTTCACGCCAAGAAAATGTTGTTCAAGGGGCACGGGTCGGAACGAAGCATCAAAGTAGAATAATCCCGCCATCCGATTGACTTTGAGGAAATCTGCGACATCGACATAATTTGGCAGGGTAGCAGATAGTCCCACTATGCGAATCAGCGACTGTGTACTCTCAACTTGTCGTTGTGTCCTCGCGACAAGAGATTCTATCACAGCTCCCCGCTCGTCGTGCAACATATGGACCTCATCGATGATCAACAGGCGGACTTTTTGCACCAACTCTGTATCTCCAGTTCCCTTACGGGTTACCACATCCCACTTTTCTGGGGTTGTAACGATGATTTGAGTCTGCACGATTTCTTTTTTGGACAGTTGCATATCTCCAGTTAGCTCGCGAACCTCGATCCCAAGCCATGCCAGACGCTTCCCTAGCTTTTCCGTTACTTCTGCAGCTAGGGCCTTCATGGGTGCAACATAGACAATTTTGAATTCGTCCGTCATTACGGCAAACTCTGTGGCATCCTGGTTCTCAAGAGGGCTGGGAGTAGTGTTTTTGGCAATCACATTCAGAATAGTCAGCATGGCAGCATCAGTTTTACCAGCGCCAGTGGGTGCGCATATAAGCATGTTCTCATTTGTCTTGTACGCAACAGGATAGAGCAAACTCTGCATGCGGTTTAGTGACTTGTATCCTCTGAAGGTACTCCGGCAGAGGCCATCCATCTCTGAAATAGCGACCAACTTCCGACCAACACCAAGCGTTCCAACTTTGGCAGCAGGAATCGCGTACTCTGTATATCTTTGTTCCTCAATATGGCTACTGCCAATGGGAAGACCGTACTTTCTTCCATTGACTGAGAGGGTATTTCCAGCCTGATGCGCCTTGTATACATGTGGATAGATAGGCCCTTCACGATCCTGTTTAGGAGCTAATCTTGCGTGTTTATGCTCGTAGTCCTGTCGGCGCAAGGACTCCTCCCGCTGGCTCTTAGTTTGCAGCCGGCTAAATATATCGTCATGGTCATTTAAACCTTCCGTCGAGGTTAATTGATGCCGATGCGCAATGAGGTCAATGACAAAATCCAGATCGTTGAATCCTACAATTTCAGTTAATGATATTTGTAATTCGTCAGGCGAGGCATCTGCGGCCAGCACAGACATAAGTTGCTGTTGAAGTTCGGAGGCATTGAGGCTAGAATTCCGCGCTGCAACCGCCTGACATGTGTCTTCAAGCCATTGGTGGTTGTACAGCCCCTTTTGTTCTGGGGTTTCTTGCCCATTCAGTCTTCTGTCCACCATCACATCAGAATCATCGCTTGCTCTATCATCATCGTCATCCTCGCTTATAATATCCCACAAATCTTCAACCGATTCAGGTGCGGACGAAAATTCATCATCGTCGAGGGGGAGATCCTGGCCGTAGGGAATTGAGTCTCCTGTTTTGGGGAGATTGAGGTCTGCCATGGCTTGCCTCATGGCGGCTAGCTGAGAGAGCCATTCTGCCTCCGCTACTTGGGTTGCGGGGGCCATTTTTGGGGGGTTTTCGGCTGCTGGGGCCTTTGGACGGAAAGAAGTAACAGCGTGGTGATCGATATAGCAGCGTCTCGGTCGCTATCTAAAGACTGCCAGTACAGCTTCGCCCCAGAGAAAGAAATGGCTATGAGGAGCTGAGCTGGATGTCGTGGTCGAGGCAACTATATGGAGGTTCTGCTGATGTCAAGGCTGATATGGATCAAGCAGGAATAAACATTGCCCTATACCGGAGCAGGTTAGTCGCGGTGGCCGGAGGCGCGATCCCCGCGTAGACTGGCGGCTATTGTTTGGTACCAGCTGAGAACGGCAAAAGGTGGCGGGAAAGCTTGGAAGGCGCAACGTTACCGCTTCATCATCAGACGAATCCGGCTGCCTGGATCCTGATATCAAGCACACCAACCGCCCCTTTATTACCAGCGAGAGCTACTGGAGGAGCATCCCATATCCTGGACTACTGTACATACGCTATTTGTGTTTATTTTTCATTTTAAAATTCAGCCTAGAGAACCCTAACCCCCTACATCATCACCATCCAAACACGCCCCTAAGAACGATATTCTCCCCCCTACCATCCTCATACATTTCGCCTTGGAATACGCATTGCCTAAGAGCTATTTCCAACTATGAGCACGACAGGGGACATCATCTATATTGGCGTATGTTCTGCCATCATTCGCTTACCCCTTATATGCGGCTGTATCTGACAGATTCTGTTTCGTCAATTAGTTCTTCCATAACGAACATGGGGATCCTCCGGAGGAACTCTACGGGGCTGATTCCTTTTATGATTCCCTACTTACCAGATTTATCAGAAAAAGGTAAGAAATCTGTACCGCTTTCCCTACTATTTGGAAAGCAAATTTTATCTGAGGAATATGACTGACCGTAATCGTAATGCAGTCAACTCGAATTGATAACATTTGTGTGCAACACGCTCCTCTCAAAACTCAAGCCCAACGATACCGCTGTTACCGTTATTAAGGATGAAGTAGAGAACCAAAATGTTGGAGTTCTCTACTGCTTCAACCCTGGCACCGGCCCTGCCACCTTTGTGGTCGCTCGTCCTAACTATTCTGAGCAAGTTGCGAGAAGCATCGCGAAAGGAGTTCAACTAAAAATGAGGAAGGATTTCGGTTCGGACCAAGACTTCGACTTAACCCTGCAAAGAAGGTCGGACGTTCCGCGGAATAAACTCCAACTCTATGATTTGTCCGTTGCGAAAGCCAAGAGCAAACTCAAGGAGTATGTAGAGGATCCAGGCAAGGCAGATGAGATTGCAAAGATTCAGCGGCAGCTAGACGATACGAAGCAAGTGCTTTATCAAACGGTTGATAAGTTGCTGGAGAGAGGAGAGAAGCTAGATAGCCTGATCGCAAAGAGTGATAATTTAAGCATGCAAAGTAAGGCCTTTGCAACGCAGGCGAAGAAACAGAATTCATGCTGTGTGGTGATGTAGAATTGGGCTGTGTTCGTATTTCTCTAACATGTCTGTGAGAGAACGAAAAGGAAGTTAGTATCCAGACTAGCTGCACAGCATTCACGTCCACACTTCGCTTCTTTACTGTTATTTTTCTTGATTCCCTCATGGTTTTTTTTTTCTTTCTCAGCCGCTCCTTTTCAAGGAACTCCATCCAAAGCTCACTCTATCTTGTTCCTTCATGACTCACGAGCCGAGTTTCCACATATTTACTTTTTGGTCGTCAATTTTCGGAGTTTGCAAATTTCGTCATGTCTGCTTCCATAATGACCCTCTTTCAGATTAGAGTATGCCACATTTTTTGATTTCGATGGTTCATTTTCACATATAATTAAATAAAGTAAATAATTCTACCCCCTCTTCCTATTATTGGATTATTGGTGAATAGGTGCCTGGGTAGCTCTACCGATAAAGCTCTATGGTAACGTTAGAAGCAAGGCTGGAGAGTTTCTAGCACATATATTTTTCCTATCTTACACGGCACCAGTGTCGACGCGTTCCAGACCGGCTGCAAAGATTTGGGTGGAATAAAAATAAATGGTGCAGATAAAAACCAAAATGTGCGAGAACAGGCCGTCAAAAGAACATCAAAATGTCATCAAAATGTCATCAAAAGATTGTCAAAAGGTTGTCAAAATTTATACCCCAACATCTACTTCGGGCACTCTAAAGTCAAATCACTACGGTTGGAGATTCAACGCAAGTCGTGGAGCTGGCCCTCGAGGATGGAGGAAATTCAACCCGATCCAAATAGCTCAGACCCCCCTTGATCACTGCAATTTCATTCCTCCGATCCACTACAATATCTCCCTTCATTGTCATAGCATATCTAGTATATTGTTCATCAAACCAGTCGCCAGGGACAAAGAAATGGCGTTGGTAGGGTCCGTGAAGGCGTTCCAGCTCAACCGAGCACACCCACCCTTCCGTATTACAAAAGATAAGCTTAGATTGCCATATTCCAAGTACAAATGAGATTACTTCCGCCAGAGAAAGTGGCGCTATCGGAGGAACTGGAACCTCGTCCAGACTGTTTTCAACCTTCAAGAATGTCCAATCGAAAAGGAATCCATGACGCTGCTGACTCAATATGACCAGCATATTATTTCCCGATATATGATAGAAGTTTCCATGAGGTGAATATCCGGGTGAAATATTAACATCGAGGTGAACGCATGCGAGAAGAGTCAGCTCACTCCAGGTGTGTATGTTTATCGCACTCCTTCCCCCGGGCAGGTATTCCACGCCGATAACATAAAGCGGTGAGAACGGGTGTTGAGTCCACTGTACTGTCCCTAGGTTTTTACTCGCCTCTATCTGGCCATCAACAGATATAAGATATGATCTTTTGCTGGTTGCAACAAGAGATTTGCCATTAGAGCTGGTTAAAAGTTGAGGGGAATTGGTGAAATTGTCGTCTGACAGTTCGATGAAGTATCCGGAATCCTTTACGGCTTGCCACCCGTCTTCCTCCCACTTTGGCGTCTTCTTCAATTTTGTGGAAGATAACCAGCCGCTGGGAGAGCTTGTCGTATGCAAAGCTGTAAGGATCTCGCCATCATCCCACCAGCCGAGAGCATTAACGAAACTATCGCCAGCCTTGTAGAACGGTTCCATCTTTTCTCCAGTCTGCAAACTGAACGAGAGAACAGTGCCATCATTGGTACCACAAAATGCAAAATTTCCTGTGGAATCAACCGCCATTGAACGAATTGAAACACTCTTCTTGGAATTGGAAGAATCAACCGCAGGCATCGCCGTTGCTTTAGGTACCCCGTCTTTCGTGTGTCCAGGAGCTAGCATAGCTGGCTCCCAGACTAAACAATGGTGTTCACAAAATTCGAAAAAGTGTAGACTGTCACTACCCCAGGCTACGGAGAGATGATCGCAAACATCTGTTTTGAGAAACGTTTGCATTTCCAGAGTCTCAAAGTCATAAACGAACACCCACACGTCAGGACCTGTAATCAAAAGTGTACGTTCATCTGGGCTTACTGCAAGGCCACTAACGTGGCCTAGCCGATGCAGTTGCCTAAACGTGTGATCGGTAAAGGGCTCAAGAACCGTGAGTTCGCTGTTTCGGTCAGAGGTGTCGTAGCACACTAATAGCCACATGGTCTCAGGATTGGGCCCAAAACGAAGGTGGCGGATGCCCGTTATGCCTCCATTGAGCGATCCTACACCGCAAGTGCCATGGTACTCACTCGCCTCCAAGTTCCACAGAGTGATAGGTCGATTGCCCAAGTAACCTATAGCTAATAATTTCCCGTCGGGAGATATAGCGGCCGCACTGAGCTCACCCAGAATCTCGCCTGGTTCTTGTTCTGGTAAAGACAGCAGGTGACTAGCTCGTTGAGATCCCTGAACGACATCCCAAAACGAAATGTAGCTATTACGGCAAACAACTATCAGATCGTTTTGGCAAAAGCCAAGCCAAATTGGACGATCGGGGCATCTGAAATTGAGTAAAATTTGTGCATCGCGAGTATCCCAGAGCTTAACCTCAAAACCAACATCTGAGTGCGAGCACGATGCCATTAAATCAGTTCCATTTTTAAACGTTATAAGGTCGGGTGGGCGGCCGTTATCTAGAACTCTGAATTGCTGATACGTGGCCGCGTCATATAGCACAATTAGCCCTGACACGAACCCAATTGCGAAACACGAATCCCCGTGACTGAAAACTTGTGCGTATGATCCTTTAAACTTAATGTAGCACAGTAGGTCATCCCACTTGTCATTCGAATTTCCAACTATAGAGAGCCCGCGACTCCTAGTAGTTATTCTGTTATTCGGTATAGATTCCAAAGTATGCAGCGGAAAGATATATTGACGTATCGCATCCAGAATCCTCAGGATAACATCCACGAACTTGACCACAAAGTCGACTTGGCCGCTTGTCCACCCGAAAACTGACTTTTCGTTATTGTCTTTCTGCGGTTGCTCCGATAAGATCTCCCTGGCATTCGGCTTTCCTCCGTTGGATAGTTTTCCACCAATGGTAAATGTCTCGTAAACAGTGGATTGTTTTGGAAAGAATGGCAAGATTATTTGTCGGATCGCTGAGGGAGAACTCAGCATAGCGTCACCAAATTTCGTCGTTATACGGATGAGATCTTTCGTCCAGCCACGAATAACATGGCTTCTGCTTTCCTCCAAACGTCGAGCCCGTATACGATTGTCAAGATACGTGCTAAGGTTCCTCGAGACACTGAACATCGGGGTGAGGTCTTGGTTCTCGGCAATAGCCTGCACCCAGGAGAGTATATTCTTGCTCAAGAATGTCTCCAGAAGGTCCAGTACGTCATCTGCAACCGGGTTAGAATGAGCAAGGTGATCCGAGAATGAGTGAATGGCATATACGGCAAATTCAGATCTGCTTTTCCGTTCCACTGAAGTAGGAGTGCGCATGCGGGGTGGAGGAGGGTCCATCTCTGGACCCGTGAGGTAGATAAGGCATGTTTTAGCGATCCGGGTGTGCGTTTCTTCCACATCGACTGCGAATTCAGACTGTAGCCCGTTTGTTACGAGGAATTCCCTAGCTGTAGCATGCACTATTTGAACCCTGCCAAATGTATCAACGCTGACGAGCTGGCCACAGATGTCACTGATACTCTTTCTGAAGTGTAGAAAGGTATCACTAAGATCAATATTCAAAGCAGATTCAAGCTCCGGCACAGTTAAGGGCCGCAAAGCACAGATCGACCAAGCTAGAATAGCCTGGGCCAATTGCTTTCCATGTTTTGCCTGTGACATCGATTCAAGTATTCTGAGATAGAGCGGTTCCATCTCTTGCGGCACTTCTTCCAACACTCGATTGATATCCTCCTGACCGTGGACTTTTAGTAGCTCTTGGATAACTATTGCCGTCCATAGAAAGCTGTCGTTCGATTTTTCCAGAATCCGCTCGACCAAAGAAAGCCTGTGATTCGAATCTACCTCGAGCGACATTGACTGGTCGTCAACAAACACTCTAATATCATGCAGCGTATCCGCTGCAGAAATTTGTTCACAAAAAAGGCGCTCAGTCCCAAGACTAGAAAACTGTTTCTGCAGGCTAGCAGTTGTTCGACTTGTAATCAGGATACGAAGCGGTAGAGAACCATCCAGTTTAGCTAGCATTGGGCCGAAAAAGGAAGCGAAATCGGCACATTCATCAAGAGCGTCAATAATCCAATATTGCGGTGAAATGGTAGTCTGAAATACCCCGGAGAGGAATATCTTCCTCCATATGGTACGCTCATCTCCTTTGTCAAACTCTACACCATCCGAATGCATTCCTAGTAGCATATCTTTCACCCTTTCATTCCTACTCGCCATTTGGAAGGCGATTGACCGGAGGCAGGTATTCAGCCTCGACCTCATCCCGTCTCCGAACTTAAAAAAAAAGTAACTGACGTCTAAGCCCATGTCTTCTAGCATTTCGATCACGTAGCCCGCGAGAACAGATTTGCCGGCCCCTGGATTTCCGCTTAGCCAATAAATGGATGGGCCCTTGGTGGAATTGTTTCTCCACCGAAGAAAGCTAGCTGTAGTGGAAAGCCATTCACAGGTTCCAGGTAGTCGAGCATCTTGGACACTAGTTAGGTCTTCCTTTGGTGCTGAGGACACTCCCAAATATTCTCTTAAAGTTTTAATCTGTTCGTATTTCCGCTTTTCCTTTAACCGTTGGCCTAGATAAATCGCTCAGTCGAGCTCATGATATATGATTACGGAGATATGTACCTGATTTTGTAAGGCCACGAACCGTCAATGCAAGAGCATCTCGAATATTTCTGTAGTTCGGATCAGCCGCCGTGCTGAATTTGCAGATTGACCGGTGATCAGCAGTCATAGGGATTTGTTTCTCCGACTGGTATCCGAGTATGGCAAAGTCTTTGCTAACAATAATTTTACTGAAAAACCCTACGGTAAGAGGCATAGTTTCGTAGAATGACCAAATCTCAAGATCACTTGCATAAAGGCGAAATTGGCCATTGATATCCATAATCGTTGAAGAGCGTCTTTCGAGGTCCGAGACATAGGAACGAGAGCCGTACGCAACATGGAAAATCTTGGTCAAAAGTTCGGCCGAATCAGAACCCAAATGCGGAGTGGCGAGGAAATAAAAAGTGCATATCCGTTTAGCTATATCGTCGTACTGTGGATTTAATCGAGCAAGCATGTATGCCTACGATTTCATATTAGCACCAGCCGTTTTCCAGAGCATCGAAGTGCCTACCTTCTTAATAACCAATCCTCCCATGCTATGTCCTATGAGAACTATAGGAGTCTACAATCGTTCTACCGTTAGCAGACACGACTCCCATTTCAGGAGAGGAGAAACATACATCCTCTGTACCGAAGCCTGGGCGTAGTTCTATCGCCGTGAGTAATGACATAGCATAGTCAAGGATGTTCATCGCGTTGTCTTTGCCTTTGTGCCAGTCGGAACTGTATCCAAAGCTATGTATGCGTACATCCTTGAATTCTGGGTCCCGTGGAAGCCAACTTTTCGGCCAAAAGTGCTTCATATCTTTCGTTAGGCTCCAGGTCTTCCTCGAGCCACCACCTAGGCCATGAACAAAAATAAGGTCAACACGAGGGTTCTCGGGCTCATGGAGAAGATTTAGTCCAATTGGCCCTTTCCAGTCGTCATCGTTGCTGTCGTCCGGGTCCTCGTGCGCATCGACATGCTCCTTATTATCATCTTCATGAATGAGCGTGGCACTCGTGGATATGGTACTGGATCCATTGGTAAATGGTTTTTGTAAGACTTTGAGATTGCGTCGAAGCGATTTCATAACTGACGAAGTCAATCAATAGCTCGACATAATAGAATGGTGAGTTTAGCATGCAATGGTAGTCTTATCCCACAAGACATGTATATAGAGCAAAGGAGCGTCGAAAATGGGACGTATCCGACAATTCACAAAGGAATAATTCCAAAATTGCAAAATTCCAAGAAACAAAAGAAACGATAAATGAGCGGAAGCACATCTGTAAGAGCGCTTGAAACGAAGTCGTTGAAAAGCGGGGGAGAGAACCCCTAACACACGCATATATTAGGCGCCCGCCTTGTTTTGGATCGACCAGATCCCGTTGCCTCACTTCCCACGATGTTACCACCACAGGGGAATTAGTGACCAGTGGACCATTTGAACCGCCCCCGTTTGGATGCATGGCAGGGGATCCTAGGTTGGCGATACGCCAAGGGCACTCCGACGGTTTAGCGCCTGACCAATTCCTGTCAGTGAGAGGGTTTAATTCGCTGTGTTTGCTGTCCATGAGCATGGCCAGGCCCAATTAGCCAATGCGCAATGAGCTGAACCTTTTTATTCCCGTGTGACTGCTCGCATATCGTCCCTTCAATGCAGTGGCAGAAGGTTAAGTGCATATCGTGAAGGTGACCAGGTTTCATTGGTGCCAACAGAAAGAGCTCTGGGAGGCAGCTGGATATGACGCTGGAAAATGGCTCCAGACGAGAATTATTCCTCCAACACGGCGTCTGAGAAGGGAGACTGGGAAACGGATACATGGGCGCTGATTTGGTGGTGATAGTTATTTGTCAATCAGGTTGTCGTTGCCGCACCCCTAACTTAAAATAAACCATGGCGCCAAACTCGCTTAGGTAGTTAAGTTAACTAACTTAACTAGACCAGAGCCCTGCAAGTTTGGCCTGAGTCATGATCAACTCAATTATGTGTGCAGCCACCCTCCAGGCATGAACTGGTATCTGGCTAAATAGAAGCTATTCAATATATCAAAAATAGTTCAACAGATTTCTATCCTCCTAACTTTTGTCGGGATGGGATGCTCTTACCCGTGTCATCGGTTATTAGCGCTCATGCACTTTTTCCCTTCACATGAATGACTCTTTTAGTTAAAATTTGAGGGTTCACGTCAAGTTACGCTCCATTCTTCATAGCCTATATATATCTGCTGTCGCGATTTTCGCGAGATTGTCTGCTTCCTTGACTATCTGACGTTTGGTAGCAATCCGCCAGTCCAATAGATATGTCTCCTTGCCGCTCATCTATCTTAGGATGTTGGTGTGAGATGCTTCGATGAATGTGCGAAATATTGTCCGGTACAGTATCAACCATAAGCTTCTCTAATGCCATTATTCTTGTATATATTCTACTAGTGTTTCGCAGGGTGCTTCCAGATTGGCTTTCATAAGAAGAAATTTCTCTCTTGATGACGACAAGTAGCCAGTTGGTGTGAATTCCCCATGTTGAGGAAATGAGCCGCTAGCAGTTCTTTACCCATGATAGACATTGATTTCAACGGCCGATTAAGGTCTATTGGAAAAAAGGCTCATGCTTCCAGCTTAGTACTTTTCCACCCTCTAGATTCAGCACAAAATGAGAGTTCCTTTATCTATATTCAGGCTTCTATTGTTGGTTTCATGGCGTGCATGTATGTTCAAAGAAAAAGTCTGTAGATAATGCAGTTTGTTTCCCTTGCGCTCACCAAGTCATAGTTCTCACCCTGCAATCTAGCCGTGCCCATTTTATATCCGCCTTTCACTTCCTAACATATACATTCTTCAGTATCAAGCGGATGAGAATTACGCGCGTCATTTGGATACCTGCGACTGGGCAATGAGTGCCACCAGTAGGACTAAATGCGATAGTATAATCTGGCGGAATGGGAAAGTTCATCAAGTATCTCACATGAATTCTGGGGATCAGAGAGCTACCTGGGATCCTCCATTTCCCCATGTTCTTTGGCCTAACACAGGCAGCAATCATAGTCGAGCATCAGAGCCAACTGACAGGAGATCAATGAAAAGAAAAGGGGCGTAATGATACTTCATGATTTTGGTGTGCCCCTGAAATAGCAGTGTGAACAGCCCATGCAATATTTATCTTTCATTTTTACTGCTGCGTAAGATTAGTGTGACTGTGCTTTGAGTTACATATATATCTGATGGCGTAAAGCTGTTCCGGAAAGATGATAGCAATATCGGGTGTGCGCCCCGTGTGTGGCCTCATACTGGCTGGACTTGGACACCCCCGGCTTGCGGCCAATAATGGCTGCCCGTCAAGGTACACGGACGCGTTGGCGATGACACAAAAGTGATAAGCATAGTGAGGTGTTTGGTTTTCTGTTGACTCATATTCCCCTGAGTCCTATCTGATAATTTCTTATACCATAGACTGCGTAAATTATAAAATTAGATTTGTTTATGAGAAGTGGTAGGGGAGACCTAGCATGAATATATAGAAAAAGAATGGAGCAAAATAACAGTCTTATTACTCAAAATTGATAGGATCTACAGGGATTTCATCAATGTGAGGACATAATTTTTCTAAACTAAAGATTCATCTGCTCAAAGAATACAGAAACAAAGCCATTCTTCGGTTTCTCATACAGGTCTCTGGATTTAAGCTTGTTTTAAGTTGCGGCAGGAAACGGGGCTAAATCTAAATAGGAATGATGCAAGTGACGGGGCCCGTGGACCTCAGCGTGGGGAGTGGACGGCCCCACAGTCACTAGTCTCAAGATAGTTAGCTCGATCACTTCATATGCTTGACAAGTTGACATCGAGGTCGGCCGAGCTTTCAACCTAGGTTTTGTCGTGACAATCTCTCTGCTTTACTTGCACAACGATATATATGCGAGGACTGATACTGAGAACCCCCAGCTTTGGGTTAGGTGTTCCAAATTGTCACAAATTACAAAACAACAACCACAATAAAAGAACAAGGAAGAGGACCATGAAATCTCAGCCATCTTGAACGATCGCCGTCGTCCCATGACCTAGGATTTGTTCAAGTGCATGTAGCTCTGACAAAATCGATTTTTACAAGGCTTGACCCATTTAACCATGGCCTCAGGGCATATATGAGCACCACCATGTCCGTTGAGCTACTTATAGAGTCAGGCTTTGCGGTCAGGTTGTCGTGAATTTGTAAAGGTTTTCATCCCCAACAGTCAAACCTGGATATCGGTCCTAAACTTAGAGTGCATTCACCGTGATGGATACTCTGGCACCTCGCAGGCATTGAGCCTGTCACCGAAAGAAATAGCGTAGGTCGCAAGCCTACACTGATTTGACTAATGCAAGGCAGGCGTAGGTTGAACACAGGTGTTATCTCCGCGGCTGATGGAGTAGTAGGAGCTTTCGCCCTGCAGATTGCTATGAAGCCTGAGCAAGCTTAGTTAAGAGTTAGATGTTGAAATTGACATGACACGGCCTTCTGGGCTCACAAGATGCTCACCTTTTGAAGGTCGCCATTCCAAGATGGTATCTCTACACACTCGCTTGACTGAAGAGAAAATCCTTGTAGAGGATATCTGTATTTTAGTGCTGTTCATTCATGATTTCCATCAGGAGTCGTAGTAAATGCAGTACGCTTAATATACCCATTTACATAACCCAACTAGGGGCGCTTAGAATAGGTATGCACTTACAATTCCCGCTGACGAGAAATTTCCCTGGGCCTCTAGCTGCACATTGTAAGATTTGAGGAGTCCATGAATACACCCACCTGTTAAGGGTTTCCACAACATGATTCATATTTATTGTGTGAAAAGAATGTGTCTTTGATGCGGATTGCGCTATTCCAGGCCTGTCGAATTTGCCTGTTTGGTTCGTGTAGGGGCAGATTCTCTGCAACGGAGGGGTGTGGAATTTTTAACACCGTGCAAAAAGCACTGCACTAAAAGGTCAACCCTTAAGGTACCTAGGTAAGGGATCACTCATCCTCAGCGCGAAAGTATGCTTTTTCTTTTGCCAGATGGTGCTGAGAATGCACTAGATGAGGTGGAAACTACCATGGCAGCAGGAAAGAAGAGGTGCATCGATTATTTCTTGCATTGGTTCACACATCATGTTTCCCACAAATGGAAATCCAAGATCGAAGGATATCTCATAGCAATATAATCTCAACGGTGAATATGTCCCATTTTCAGCAGATTCGAGGGCAGAAACCATGATCCATTAATCTACGAAAGCCCAAATTTGTTCTTTGTAGCCAATCGATTGAGATGGTGACTAAGCAGTTGCGATGCCAGCCAATCAGCTGGCTCGACTTCGCCTTTTCTTCCATATCAACTGCCTTCGTATCCAACACATATACGGATATACCTAGGTAGGTATTTATGGCATATAGCATCCAAGGAATCAAACATCTTTCTTACATGCCCACCTACCCCAAGAATAATGTGCTGAAATGAAATTAATTATATAAAGGGCCTGCAACCATGGTGTCCCTCTGGCCATGGAAGGTAAAGCTTCGATTCTCCTTCCCCGCTCCTCAAGACCTGTGAGCTCCCATGTTGACTCTTTCATTCAATGGCAGGGTTCCGGTACTTCACCAGCGGAGTTCGAAAAGGCGCTATCTAGCTTATCTGCGAAGATCTCGCGGGCAACTACTAGGCTGGATAGCCACAGACAACGTTCTCGACGATATAGGGTCTTGTGGACCCTGTACACCTCCTTCGCATACCTTCTCTACTCGATCATCGTCACACTAGTGCTTGGATGGCAAAATTGGGGCCCCTGTGAATATTCCGCTGTGGCAGGTGGCCCAGCTGTGTGCGTTGTTTAATCCTGCATCTGATTGCTGTGAGGATCCAGAGTCTAATTTCTGTGTAGGATTTACGTCGTGCGGCTTGGCCTCGATAAATATTACCAGTACCGCATCTCCGGCACGCAACACCATCTCGACGAGCTACACAAACAGCGGGACGCAACCATCGAGAAACTAAAAGAGGCTACAAAGTATAACTCCACCCAGCAACTTTTAGAAAAATATGGCGGGGACTCTCCCAAAGGCCCTGGTCCTCAGCAAGGCCCAGCTTCCGGAGCAGGGGGAGCAGCAGCTAATAAAAAGAGGGATCCACGAATGAGAGCGTCACTTCCACTCCCAGGCACAAGTGGAAGAACGGGAATCCCTCCACCTCCAACTGCAAATATCCCACGAGTCCAACCCGGCTCGGTTCCGACAACGCCAATTCGATCTCCTCCCATTCACGATCAACGCAACACACCAGGCCCATCCAACTTAAACCCGAATCCACGACAACAGGAACAGTTAACTCAGCATCTTCCACACCCCATCGACGAACCAGGCTTCGCTCCGAATGCTTTTCCCCCTTCCCAACAACTCCAACAACACGCCGACTCACTACAACCTCATTGGTACGATCGAATCCTCGACGTCCTACTAGGCGAGGATGAAACCCTTCCAAAGAATCGCCTGGCACTCATATGCGCCCAATGCCGCCTTGTCAACGGCCAGGCTGCCCCGGGTATTCGGACCCTTGAGGAGATTGGCCGCTGGCGCTGCGGATCATGCGGCGCCTTGAACGGTGAAGAAAGCGAAGCGAATAAGGCTCTCGCAGGAATCCAAGAGGCAGCAACTGCCAGCCCAGATACAGACCCTAGCCGCAGTAGTGGTGGCGAAGCCGGTGCCGGTGCCGGTACCGGCCAGGCTGCCCGCAGTTGGGATCGGAACCAAATTCATCATCCACCTGTCATGAATGACCCTTCGCGGTCATCTAGACGTGGTTCGGGAATAGATGCAGAGGGAGCATGGGAGCCCGTTTCAGGACGGGCAAGTCTCAGTAGTGAGGTGGGGTCAGCGAACCTTTCTGCGGGAGAGGGTACGGATGCGAGCATGGGTATGCTCGTTGGCCGTACAAGTAGCGAAGGGGAGGAATATTATGATGACGATGAGGGTATTGAAGATTCTGATGATGATGATGAAGAGGTGGAGGTGGAAGAGGCGCTTGAAGTAGATCAAGAGAAGCGTTTCGAAGACGGAAAGGGCCTTCGTAAGCGGGGGGGCGGATCGGACAAGAAGAAGTCTGGGAACCCGCTACTGCAACCAAGCTCAGCGGCAGGGTCCGATAATGGAATAGCAACTCGGACGCGTTCGAAGTCACCGCGGAAAACGCCATAGGGTTAGTCACCTAGTGGACGGGACCGTGTTTGCAGGGATTTATATTCACTATCTAGTTATACTTGCATATGAAGAGAGAAAATCCGGTGAAGTGAACGAGAGACACGCAGGATTGCTACAACTATTTATTGTTACCATCATTCCACCCTTCCTATTCTACGGTTTATTATATTTTATTTTTCTTTCCTTAAGCCCACAGCAGTGACTAGCATTGTACTATCCTACCTCATTTGAGCCGTGCTTTGGTGTGACTTGTTTGTTTATTGGCATGGTTTGTACTCATATCCTCACACGTTCCTTAAGCTTTCTGTTGTCAAATTAGTACTCAACCCAGCACGACTTAGGCTGTTCTGACCTTCGTATATTTTTTTCCTTCTCATGATGTATTTAGCTATATCATTCTTCATTCCATGATACACAGAAATTATAAGCTGCATGTGCCGAGTCGCCCAACGATGTAGTTATGGGTACCTGGCAGAAGTTTTCTTAAATCTGTTTCATACATTAGAGAAGGTTCATGAAACGTATGAAAGTGCTCAGGGGAGCATCACTCATGTCAATATACTGTACCATTTGAATCGAGGCAAATTAAACTCTAAAAGTGCGCTGAGTGAAGTCGGTATTGAAATGAAAATAGAAAACTAGAAACGAGCAAGGGTGAAAAACGGAAACGCTCCAATTGAGCGTACGAAGAAGGGTTGCGAGTGTAGCTTGTAAAATGATGTAGAAGCCGGCCATGACACAAGGGTGATAAGTTGGAAAGGTATATATCCATTGCATGCACCACACATTCTAATGTAATGTACACGTAAATACATGCAAGATGCACGTAATTAAATCAATAAATGAAACAACAGCCTAAATACTAGCCCTTCTAGGCGCCATAGTCCTCCTTAGATTCTTCTTCTCCTCCGTCTCCTCCGGCAACGGCAGCCCTCCCTCATTCTTCAACCTCTCCAAAAACTCCCTCCCATACGCATAACCGACTTGATAAATCTCGTCGAACTTAGCAAACTCTAACGTCCCAAACGCATCAATCGGCGGCCGCATATAGAGACAGCCAGGGGTATTTTTCGCCGTTTCTAGCGCGCTGAAGGAGGAGACGTATGCGAGGCGGGCCTGGATTTCAGAAAGGGTGGGCGGGTTAGCGAGCGAAGAGAACGGATTCCAGCGGTTGACGAGCGCCCAGAAACCGGATAGCGAGTCGCCGTAGGCTTGCGGGGTGTTGTCGTCGATGGAGCCGACGTCGATGGCAAAGATGACATCTGCCCCTAGCGACTTCATGCGGGCGACGGGCAGGTTGTCGACGTAACCACCGTCCAACAGCATGTTGCCTTCATCGCACAAGGGCGGGAGCAGGCCGGCGAGGGACATCGATGCACGCACGTAACGCCATACGTAGCCGGAGGAATGGAATTCGTTGCGCGATTTGCTGATATTTGTTGTGTTGCAGTAGAATTCGAGCCAGAAGTCTTCTATCTGGCTGTCACCGAAAGCTTTGAAGATGCCGCGGTTGAATTCGTGGCCGGTGGTGTACGAGGCGGAGGGGTAGGTGAGGTCGAGGGCAAAGCGCCAGATACTCCCCATGCGACCGGCAAATTTCTTCGCGCGACCGTACATGGGAACGACATCCGCATCTCTCGCGTACAGAGCGCCAACGAAGGCACCTATTGATGTACCACCAACGATATCAATGGGGACACCGGCTTCCTCTAGAGCTTTGATGATTCCGATGTGGGCAATGCCCCGTGCCCCTCCACCTCCTAGAACTAGTCCAACTGATTTGCCGCAGAGTCGGCGGGCGAGCCGGTGGAAGTCACCTTTGAATGGAGTCGTGGCGGAGTAGAGTGGGGTCTGATGTATGCGACGAGAAGTATACTTTTGGATTTCAGCTTGCAGAACTTGGACTCTCTGTTTCAACACAGTGCCAAATCGCTTTGTCACAGGGTGGGTAGGTTCTGTGGTTAAGCGGAACGACATTTGAATGTGGTGGTGTCCGCCATTGATCCACATGCGGTTTTTTAACCACTGTCTGGTTAGGCCTGGCGGGGAATATCTTTCCAGATGCAAGAGCACGAGCTCTTTCCTGGCGGTAGTCTTCATTCCAAGGAGGAACCGTTCATACTCACCGATACTGGGAGAGCCTTCGGCGACCCCGACCAAAAGAATGCAGTCTGCCTGGGTAATACAAGTTTGGGTCCATGGCGCATTAACATTTGTGTCCGCGATATAGAGTACCATGCCATATCTCTCTTCTAAATCCGCTAGATATTGAGAGAGCTTCAATTTACCCATCCTGCTGAATGCATGGCGTCCAAGATGATTCAGAATATCAGCCTGATGCAAAGCAGCTACCCCGTTGGTGACTCCGATCTGGTTGAAGGCATTCAACAGCCGGTTTCCAAATTCTACAACTGGGACCCCAGCTGTAACTGGCAGCACGGCAACTGTGCGGAGATTCAAAGTCGACGTCCCAGTCATGGCGCTTTCGTGTGTACCCTTGTCGGTAGGGTTCTCCATAAGCGGATGATGGATAAGATGTCTCATCCTCTGGGCAATCAACTTCGAGATTTGTATCGTAATACTAGGATGTTCCTGCGCAAGACTGTTAAAGAGCGTTCTGGGGAATTTCGCCAATTCCGTATCGCGGATAGCATGAAGGGTCGCGGGCCTGGTCGACTCAGTCATGACTTCCAGTTCTCCCACACTGTCGCCTTGTCCATACTCTCCCATGACGCTCACATTCCCATCCCCCTTTTCCCAAACAGACCGAAGCCGACCATTGAGGACAATATAAATCGCATCACTCTCGTCGCCTTGATGATGAATAACCTCTCCAGCGTTGACTTGAACCCATTCTAGAGCAAAGTCGATATGCAGTATGAGGCGAGGCAGAACGTTGGTCAGTCTCTTGGCCATGGTTAGTAGGACAAGTGGGTGTCTGTCAGCAATCCTCTCGAGGCATGCCCGCGGCAAGAAGCCAACATAAACGTCCGTTTTCGCTGTAACATCAGTAAAAGATCTATAAGAAGTAATAGACCCAAGATATCCATCGATGCCGCCAGGCTTTACCATATATAGAGATTTGCGCCTAGTGGACCCTTTTCGTTGGCTTTGGCCACCTCTAATGGCAGATGAAGCTCGAGACGCGGCAGGTCGTTTAAGAGGTTCAAATAAACCATTTGATTGAACGCGGGAAACGTCGGGCGAGCTAAGGAGGTCTTCACCCCTCTCATTAACCGGTATCCCAACGTCCAAGAATCCATCTATAACATAGTAAAGGCCTGGGTTGCGTTCTCCTTGCTCGACAAGTAAAGAGTCTTTCGGAAAAAACACAATTTCGATTTCGTCCCGCAACTCTGCTTTTAGGTTGGCCACAGGCGATGTTCCTCCAGCACTGGTCACAGACATCGACATGAGAGATTCAGAATCGGCATCACCGAAAGAATCGTACGGGTCGATAAAACCAAACGCATTATTAAAGACGGCCTTCTGTCGTTTGTAATCGTATGAAACTAACTGAGGAGATGCCTCTCCAGAATTGTGGGTTTTTCGTAACGCATCGTTCGTGCTTCCTGTAAGGCCGAGAGCCGTCATCATACAATCGAGAATAGATTCACGGAAAACAAAATCCTCATCGATCGACTCTTGTCTATGAAATGGAGGGCTTTGAGCTGATAGACTGAATGGCTGCGGTTTCACCTGTTGGGCCGGTGAAGGAAATGCTTCCCTAGGGCTATTTAAAGGCGGGGGATATTCATGGGCATGCGTGAAACCCCTGAGCCGCTCAGATCCATATCGAGGACCATACCGTGAGAGCTGAATTGTAGAAAGCAAATCACCAGGACTCACACCGCTGCCTTCTTTCTCAGATGCATGGGATAAATTGTGTATTGAATGCCTTGCCTGGGCAGCAGATATCTTGGCATACAATGCAGCATCTTTCCGCAAAGAGCTACTGGATCGGCGCCTTCCGCTCGCCGAGGGATTGTGGAGCGCGATGCCCTTTGTGACTTCCTCCGGGCCGAGTCGATCCCTCTCATTTGTGAATTTATCTTTCAGTCTATCTAGCGCGGCGCCGCGGAGATGGTTCGGAAGATCGTATGAAGTGTACTTATTCATCTGCTTCTCAATGCCCAGGACTTCTGTTGACAAGCCTAAATATGAATGTGCCGTCGCGAATGTGACTCTCTGAAGCCTGGTAAGAATCACTTGGATGATATGAGCGGTAGCTCGAGGATACACTCGGGTCAAGCGGCGAAAGGCGCTTGCAGGTATGATGGCAATCGTCGTGTCGACCATTGCGCGTGCCACAATGTCGGGGTGGACGGATTTCTTCTCTTTCGGTTTTCTCGTCTTCTTCGGTCTATACTGGTGGGTGTGAGGCTCACTTTGGAAGGACGCATGGCTATCCTCAAGTGCGAGATGCGGAACGGCTGGTAATGGCACTGGGTTTCCATTCGCGCGTGGGGGCGTTTCTCTAAATCCTTGGAAATGAGGCGCTACTGGGCTCTCTGCTAAAGGAGGAGAGGTCGCTGGCATAGGCGGCGCACTTCGTGTTGGGTCAATACTTGAGGTGCTTGATTCCATGTCCTCACTATGACGCAGCTTGACATCCTCAGTAAAAAGGGATAGAATTGAGAATAAAGACGACATTGAGGCCCCGTTTTTGACCTCTGTTAACAATTGATACCCTTGATGTCGCCGGTCGTTATGTTCCTCCTCTTCTTCCATTGATTCTTCCGCATCGTTACTATTCGCAGTGGGACTTCTCCTGTATTCATCCTGGCCCTCTCGAATGGATTTTACGAATATCTGAACAGCACCATCAACTACGAGGCAAAACCCTTTCTCTTCTTCTAGCAACAAAGTTTCCCCAGCAATCAATTTCTTCGTTTGCATGGTGCGTGTCAATTCATGGAAGACAGGGCGCTCCAGATATCCAAAGACTTTGATCGCGCTGAGGAACTCGTCGAGGTAATTGGCTAGTCCGGGCTTCGAGTCACCAGCCTGGGTGTCTGGGAAAAGATCGATTTGAGGTTCCTTTCGCTGAGGTTCAGGCGGAAGGCGGGAGTACATGTTCAGAAACCGGTAGCGTACAAACCAGCTGATCGTCGACACAAGGACCAGGAGAATGACGAGACTGTATTATCCGCAGTAATTTAGCCATGGGAAAGGGCAAAACAAAAAAGGAAGCTTTTATCCGATGGCGGACCTTGAAGTAAGGTATACGTACAGTGTTGTGAAATTCATGGTGAACGTCAGGCTCATTGAAAACAGCGTAAAGAGCCAAGTTGGGAGGGTGATTGTGGTGAAAGTAATAACCCAATACAGGACGCCAGGAACGATATGGAACAGAAAGACGAACACACGCCCGGCGAAAGACGCCATGGCGAGGAGAGCGGAGGTGTCACTGAGGGGCGATGAGGTGGGGGAAATATGCGAGCAGATGAGGGCGGGGGAGTGAGAAGAAGAAATGGTCGAGGATGGGAGAGCAATAGAGGCCTGGAGTGGGTCTAGAGTAACGGGCTCCGTGGTGGGGGAACCGGATGACGTCGAGCTGGGATGGAGCGTAGACCCGACATCCTGCTTGATGCTAGCATCGATGATGCTGTGATCCCCAAATGGTAAACCGGCAGGGTCGTGAGCAGCAGAGGCGCTGTGGGATGCTCGATATGAAGAGATCGAGATGTGGGCGGATGGAGCAGACATTGTCCAGCTCGTTGTCGGGCATGGTAGTTGAGGTGGAAAAATAAAAACTGTCGGGGATGGAAGATTATCCGCCCAATGGGAAGGGCTAACTAATAAGAGGGTGAGTGTTTTCCGATTTCTTAGCTGTTTCGCAAAGCAAGCTGTTCAGCTAGCCCTTCCAGGCCATGAAAAGGAACCTATGACAGTCCCCAAGGTGGGGGGGTTTAGAGTTAACTGGGTCTGGTCACGGCGCCGTGAGATCGAAGCTGGCGCAACGTGGGCAGCTAGCAGAGAACGAGAGGCTACTTCTGCTGATGCAGAGCAAGAAACCCGCCGCAACGTTGATTGCAACCGATAAGCACTGTAGATCGGTCGATGCCAGAGAGGACAAAGTAATTGCTTGGTAGGTATCGATGTCGTTAAACGTTGCTGGATGTTGTTGTTGGTGGTGGACAAGAGCCGCATGCATGTGACATGAGCGTTACCAGCGATCGCTAACCTTATCGGGGGTTGTTAGGGCTGGGCACCGCCGCAGCCCCTATCAATCGGCGGGAAGCCCCCTATAAGAATCCTTATCAATCTGCCAACACCAGCAACGAACGATTTCCATCCAACTTCAGGTCAAGAATGAAACAGAATGAATGATTTATATTTTTACGTTTAATTTATTTCCTTTAATTTAATTTATTTCCTTTTTTACGTTTAATTTATTTCCTTTAATTTAATTTATTTCCTTTTTTTACGTTTAATTTATTTCCTTTAATTTAATTTATTTCCTTTTTTTTCGTCCAATTTCTTTCCTTTTTTTTTTTTTTTCTGTTTATTTTTTTTTTTTTTTTTTTTTTTTTTTTTTTTTTTTTTTTTTTTTTT
>QGQJ01001418.1:0-21463 GCA_003206725.1 Blastomyces emzantsi
CCCCCACTCTTGCCCCCGGTCTGAGTGGGGGGTGGGAATGGGGTGTTAAAGTTGAAGATGGAAGCGGAAAGGGGCAGTAGTTTTTACTTTTTAAGGGTTTGGTTTTCGATAAGATGTCGTTTTGTGTACAGTAAGGTAAGGTTAGAGCAAGGGGATGATCTCCCTTGGAGAGCATGTGCGAGTCAATGACGTTGGGGGAAAGATTGATTGGTATAATGTTTTTATAGGGAACAGGCGCATTGAAGCAGCCATTTATTACATTCTCATCAAACGCCCCATTTGTAGAAATTGAAAACCAAATTAAAAGAGAACAATATAAACATCAGCAAGGACCATTTGTCCTGCTCATTCTTCCTCCCCAGACGAGCCATCCATATCTACATCTCCATCCTCCTCGCTGTCCGCACCATCAGCATCCTCCATCTCCACATCTCCCTTCGCCGTGCGTTTTTTCTGATCATCCCTCCGGCTCTGCTCAAGCATCTTAACCCTCTCATCCTTCTGCTTTCTCTGGGTCTTCACAAACGCGCCCAACGGTGTCGTTTCCCACTCCACATCCTTCAGGAACCCTTCGACCTCCGCACGGTTCCTGGGAGCAAAAGTCACCTTTGACCGCCGCTCCTCGATCCACCGACTATTAGCCTCTAGCTTCTGCACAACTAACACGATCATCTGGTTGACTTTTGTATTCTTGTTCCCCGCCGAGCGGGAGGATACTTCCTTCAACCAGCGCTTGAGCATGACGATTACCGGCAGCGAGAGTTCGGGGAAGGCGATGTTTTTGGCCCACAGGATGAAGAATTCCGAGAGCAGTTCTGCGACTTCGGCGCCCACGCCGTCTTGGTAGATACGCGTCCGTAGGTAGGATTTCGGGGCGCGGATGCTCGTGGCGAAATCGAGGGGGCGGAGGGTGCTGGATTTTGGCGGTTTTCTCATTTCGGCGCTGTTGAGGACTTCCAGGAGTGCGGCTGCCAGGGGGATGTAGGTTCCTGTTGCACGGGAGATACGGAGGAGGGATCGCGTAAGCTGGAAACGTAGGGGGAAATATTGTGCTGTGGGAATCAGGCGCATCGCCCCCAGGGTGATTTGAACGACAGGGTAAATAAGCGGTCGTAGAGGGGATGATTTCCCCGCAGTAGCTTCTACAACCGCATCACAGTGAGACGACAAAACTCTGGACCAAAAATCCAATGAATGCGTGTACTGCCAGTTATATACAGTCTTGTAGGAGTCCTTCGATGGGTGTGTTATGCTGCTTCGTAGATGCATGGCCAGTTGCCTGATGAAACTGAAGCCGGTAGTATAGGAGATATCCTGGTCGATTCCCCAAATCTCGGCTGCAGAGTTCTTGATCAGGTTTACGCCGGAGAGAGTGTGAACGGTTGTGTTTCGGCTACCTTTAACTACCCCTTCGTACGTGGCCTTCAGAACTGCTGAGCGGATTCCAGTATCTCCAATCACCATCAAACGACGGACGATTAGGAAGGCAGTGATTCTGGTAGCTTCGGTGCTGGCGGAATCCGACCAAATGCCGGCAACGGTATTGAGGACGACTTTCAAAAGCTTTCTGAATGGGAGGAGATAGGGAAGCATTGGCTCAACTGATGCCAAGGTCAACTTCAATGCTGCCGCGTCGGACAGGTTTGTAAGAAGCTGATGGATGGAAGATGCGTGGGATTTGATTAAGGGGGTCAATGTCTTGAACTTTTTCGAATCCATGGAGATTCTGATTTTCCCGCCTGCACCCTCCTTGGTCGGCAAATGGTGATTCAGAACCTTAGGGACGTATTCTAATGCTGTGAGAAGAACCTGGTGGTAAACATCCGCGTCTGAAATTGTGTATTTCCGGTCCTTAGAGTCCTCTTCGTTCATGTACGCAGCTGACCTGAAAGCCAAGACAGCTTGTCGAGTTGCCCTCATGGAATGCTGCTCAATCATTGATTTCTGCCATTGCTTAACCATGGACAAACTAATTGTATTGTTCGTGTCGCCATCTTGGACATCCTCAGATGCTTTAGCTTTCTTCTTCTTCTTTTTGGGTTGAGTTTCGTCTTCCTCCTCCTCTGCGTCGCTGAGAGCATCAATCTCAGCAAGGTCTCCATGGTCTCCAAATTCGAGCAACTCGGCATCATTTTCCTTAAGGTATTTGTAGAATTCGGGGTCCTTATCCTTCAAGGCCTCCAATTGTTCCATATGGGCATCGATGTCGCCAATGTCGCTACCCTCTGCCGCGGTGCTGCCCTCTTCGTTCTCGCTTTGCGCAGATGATTCCTGATCTGCTTCTTGTTCTTCTATTTCAGTAGTGCGCTTCCTCTTCCCAATCTTCGGTGCAACTTCCTTTTTCTTAGAGGATTTGTGACTTTTGCTGGGAGCGGCATCTGGTAAGTCGAATCCACCAGCGAAGAAGTCATCGACGTTCATATCAGCAAAGGAATTCTTCTCCCCCTCTGCTGTAGGTTTGCGACCATCGCCATTCTGCTGCGCCTTCTCATCCTCTTTTTCACCATCCTTTTGTTTATTCAGCTGTCTTTTTTCCTTCAGGCGATGTCGCTGCTTAACCTTTGCAAATTCCTTGCGGCGCTCGATAGTATCCCGGAGGTGGTTCTTCTCGAACTTTTTGGTGGCCTTTTTCGAGGAGCCTGCCATGCTTGAATAAAATAGACAGGGTGACTGAGTTAATTGACCGTATCAGTCACTGTAAATATTCGAATATTGCCAATATACCGTGTTGTCGATATGTCCGCAGTATATTATTTGTATCCTCGTCTCACGTTAATCAGAAATTTAATTTTTTTTTTTCCCGACACAGAAAAACCACGCACGGACCACCTGCCCATCCTTAGCTAATCCAGCAGAATTTCCTTTTTGGGCCAGCTTCTGCCCATGCGACCAGCCTGTATACATCTTTGCATTTATAGAGAATCACAGACATTCCGCCATGTATCAGCAACGCCCGCTGTCTTATGCGCCTACGCCATACAGTTACACTCCAAATACAGCGTTATCGGCATCTATTAATCTGGATGAGGTATGCGCCTGGACCCTACGTTGTTCTGATGTCATTCTAATATCCACACCCAACAGGAAGTCAAACTATCCTCTACCTCCGCAGAGAGAGACCTTTACGAATCCCTAGCAGAGATCTACAGCATCATACTGACTCTGGATGGGTTGGAGAAGGCCTACATTAAAGACGCAATTACGGAATCTGAATATACCGAGACGTGCGCGCGGCTATTGAAGCAGTACAAGTCCAGCTTGAGCGATGAGACCGTTGCTAAGGAGTTTGTTGATCTAGATACCTTCAGGCGGAAATGGATGGTATGTCGTCCATTTTCCTGATTAATTATAGTCCCATGTATGCTCTTGCGTGGGCAGTGGAAAGGAGACTAACTATTCTGTAGTTGGAATGCCCCAGGGCAACGGAGAGACTAAGAATTGGTGTTCCTGTCACCGTTGAGCAGGCGTCGCACAGTGCCGCACCTGTACCCAGTGGCCCCGGCACGAATACATCCGGCAGTCTGATTCTAGCAGCAACAGAAAATTTCATCACGTTTCTAGATGCTCTGAAACTGAACATGGTGTCCAAAGATGCTCTCCATCCACTCCTCTCTGAGATTATACAATCTGTGAATCGGGTAACCGACCAGGATTTTGAGAACAGAGGGAAGATTATACAGTGGCTCATTGCGCTTAACCAAATGAGAGCAACGGAAGAGCTAAGTGAAGATCAGGCCAGAGAACTTGCTTTTGAAATCGAACAGGCCTACCAGGGTTTTAAAGATACATTGAGTTAAAATGTCCTCAATTTGATACCCCTAGCGCCCAGATGATGTTACTCCAATACATCTACGCACGGCTTACGGACTACTCGTCATTTAACCAAAGAATCGATGGCCCTCGCTTTTTTCCCCCTTATTTTCCTGAATATGTTCCCTATTGACGAGTTATGTGTTATGTTTTGATGTCCCACCCCCTTCTTATCGATAAGGTTTCGCCGCCCAGCGCACGGACCACCTTTATTTTTGGTATTCTTTTTTTCCTTCGGCAATGAATATATACGGCATATTTCTCTGCACTCCCACTGTACATATACCTGATTATTATTCTATTTTATTCTTTCGCTATTATACTCTGTTTTTAAGTTTATTTCTATATTCCCTATTACCCGAAGCTGTCTCTGAACAGGAATCGCACAAACACAAGCCCGCAACAAGTCTGCAACTCGCCGCCCGGGCATTCATTTATATAAAATGACCATACCCTGCGATTCGAAGCCGCTTCATGGTAAATAACTTGAGTTTGGTGTTCCTAACTGCAGAAACTGGAACTAACTGCTCCGGGGTGCCCGCCTGCATAGTCTTCGACCTCCCACAACTTTACACAAAACCAACAGCAGCCGATATCCTGCGAGCTCTGGAGCAGCTTGCTGTCCGGCCACGCAGCTTCGACAACGACGATGGCACCGCTCAACTAGTAATCCTCCAAACCGGTATTTCGCAGTACCTCACATCCATCATCGCCAGCGCATTATCATGGGTTGACTCCGATGAGCTCCGCGAATCCATCTGGGACGCTGCCAGCGCCCGCCTCTGCGAACGTTCGGGGAGAACTGGTAATTTAGTTGCTCTGTCGTTTTCCTTGATCAGCATCGACTAACATTATTCTGGCAAACAGCCATGCCATCTATCTCCCGCGTCTTCACCATCCCTATGACCCAGCGAACAAATTTCCAACTAACCCTGCACGAACCCTCCCTCACCTCGGATAACCTAGGCATGAAAACATGGGTTTCGTCTTACCTACTCGCCAAACGCCTCCACACCCTCCTCATACCACCTTCCTCCCTTGTTCCATCGCGAACTACAAAGAACCGGCCCCTCCGCGCGCTCGAACTGGGCGCTGGAACCGGATTGGTCGGACTCTCCTTCGCGGCCCTTTGGGGAGCCGCCGCCTCCATCCGCCTCACAGATCTAGACTCCATCTTGCAAAATTTAGCCCACAATGTTGAATTAAACGAAGACCTGCTGCTAAAGACGGGGGCGACCGTCTCGACGGGTGTCCTGGATTGGTCTTTGGAGACTGATCCGCTCCCTGCGCCGACTGGGGACGAACGATGTGACGTTATTCTCGCTGCGGACCCTCTGTACTCCCCCGACCACCCGCGGTGGCTTGTGCAGACGATCCAGCGTTGGCTGTACCAGGATGCTGAGTCGAGGGTGGTGGTTGAGATGCCATTGAGAAATGCTTACTTGCCACAAGTAGAAGATTTTAGACGGCGGATGGAGGAGGCGGGTTTAATTATTCTGATGGAGGGGGAAGAAATTGGGTTTGATGATTGGGAGGGGAGCGATGGGGAGGCGCTGGAGGTGCGGTGCTGGTGGGCTGTATGGGGATGGAGGGATGCAGCTTGAAACCGGATAGGACTGCGCATGATGGCTAAGAATTTATGATTAGATGACATCTTTGGGAAAAAGAGGTTTTGATTTATTAGATAATCAAAATTAGATTCGTAGAATTATAGAAAATATAGATTGGTTATACCTCCCTGAAACAAAGTCTATGTGTGCGCTGTCATAGATCCAACTTTTTCAAAAGCCTTATGGGTAATTCATGTGACCGCGGTATGATGTCATCCAATAGATCACTCAGAAATTTATATATCATAGATGTTCAATCAATTAAATGGATATAATATAAATATTTCGTATATATTGGCTTATTAAATATATTGTACCACCATAATCTCAATAGTTTCCCCCAAATCAAATCATATATACCCCTCTACACACAAAACACGCAGTTATGGTTATAGGCCTCCTCACAATAGCCTCTATCCCAACCGTCGTCGGTGTCTGCGAAGGAGTGAGCGAGCAGAAGAAAGCAAACAAGCGCAAATCAGACGAAAAACGCCTTGAGAAATTTTACATCGATGTCTTCTGTGAGGCGAACTCCGAAGAAGCAAAGCAGTTGCATGGCAGGAGGGTAGTTTTAAGGGATAACAAGGTATGTTACGAGTCTGATCTCAGGATAACTTCTCAACCGGATCTAGAGAAAAAACGAGCTCTATAAAACTAATAGCGAACAAATAGGTCTTCCTTGATTCCGCCGCGCCTGGCTCGCGCTCCATCCCTAGCCACACCGCTGAAGGCTTTTATATTAGCTACCCAGACGACGAGCGTGAACCAACACTTGGCCTCGTCAGCACCGTCTCCGTCGACCCGCCGATGCTCAATTGGATCTATGTGGATAAAAACACATTTGAGCTGAAATATGGAAATCGGACACAGAGTCGTGAGCACCTTGTCGGGCCCTGGGATTGGACGGAGGATCAGGTTGGCGTAACGGTGCAGGATATCGAGGGGTTTGTAGCTGTGGAGGAAGAGGAGGGGGTTTGGGCAGTGTACTTTGATGCGAGCGGAGATAGTTTGAGGTGGGGCGTTGGGAAAAAGAAGAAAGTTGTGGAGATTAGTTTGGAGAGGCGGTTGTTGAACCCGAAGGAAGAGCAGGAGGAGGAGGAAGGCTGAAGGTGTGAGAGTAGGAGTTATATGAAGATTTTCAGTCCTGGGCGCCGGGTTATAGGCATACATGTGCAGTACATGTATTCAAAATGCTTAATCTTCGATACCACCCCACGACCCATTATCACTTGCATTTCCTCCCTCGTCTGCCTGCCCTTCATGCTTCCGCTGTTTGCTTGCCTTAGCTGCATCTCTCCGGTTATGTTCCTTTCGCCGCTCAAATCCACTCTTCGTACTGATCCGGGTTCTTCTCCGGTCTTTATCATCCCGCTCCCCCTTCTTCGTCATCGGCCGCCTGACCCTGACACCATGCTGCTTTAGATCCTTCTTATCCTTCTTGGATAGATTAGGTAAAGCATCTAGTAACCATTTCTGGATCCCTTTATCTCCAGAAATTCCCATTAATTTTTCACTGGCAGCGATAACATTCGCGATATTTTTCACATAGGGGATATCCTCTTTCGTGTAGAAAGTAACCGCGACTCCACCCTCACGTCCAGCTCGTCCTGTCCTGCCTACGCGATGGACATATGAGGCGCTAGAGTTGGGGATGTCATAGTTCACGACCCCGTTGATCCCACGGAAATCCACCCCGCGCGAGAGCAGGTCCGTTGTGATGAGGATCCATATTTCGCCTTTGCGGAAGCCCGCCATGACGTCAGATCGTTGTGAGTCAGAGAGTTCAGAATGTAGAACAGCGATGCGTGAAGAACCACCGGCTTCAGTAGGGATATCGTATTTCAGTTCGGAGTGTAGTGCAACAGCTCTTGAAATTGTTTGCGTGAAGACCAAGAACGGAGGTCGTAGATGGGTGTCTGAGGTGGAACCTCTGCCCTTGGGATGCAGAAGTTGTCGTAGTCCCAGAAGCTTCCCTTGTTCAGTCGCCGCGTAGACAAGTTTGTGGGAGATGTTGGGGATGGCGGTATCTTTCAGCCCAACAACCAAACGGACCAAAAATGATTCAGAGCGTAGTCCTAGTGATTGCTGGCGTTCGCCAATAGTGGACTTGGCAAGCTCTTCGATGCTAGAGCCCATTGTAGCAGACCATAGCCCAACTCTAAGCTGGACATTGGTGCACGCACTCCATACATCTAGGGTTTGGTCGCGGAATAGAGGGTCTAGGAGTACGTCGGCCTCATCAAGGACGAGGCTTTGAATGGTCGGTAGAGTGGCGGTAGCGTGTTTTTTGTTACTGGAAAGAGAGTTTGCAAGTAAAAGCGGAGTTGAGACTAGAATATCGCTTTTCGTGATAGGGACCTCTCCTCTAAGTCGGTTTACCTTCCTGGTTCCATCATCTTCGTCTTCGGAGCTCCCGCTTTCCTCACCCGAAGGAGCTTCTTCTTCCCCTTCCGTATCCCCCACAACTCGCATTCCTTTCCGCATGGCTGTGATTTTAACACCAGTGCCCACCATGAGCTTTCTGCCCTCGTTTACAATCTGAGAGACAAGCTCCTTTGTCGGAGCCAAGATGATTGCAAACAACTCTCTCGACTGGGATTCGCCTTGGTGGTGATGTCGCATTATTTTATTGATGAGCGGAATCATGAACGCTAGTGTTTTCCCACTGCCCGTTGGTGCAACGACCAATAGATCCGGTTCAAGCGCAGGTTGAGATAACTGAACTCCATTCTCTTGACTTCGGACGCTTGAGCGTTGACAATCCCCAAGTAACAATGGAAGTGCTCCGAGTTGGACCTCAGTAGGCACGCTGTATCCTTGGTTGAAAATGTTTTCCGAGAGCCGTCGAGAAATCTGATATCCTGTTCTCAGCTGATGGAATGACACCAGTGGCTGAGGATACATTCTCTGAGCCTTCTTCTGTTGTTTTCGGCTCAGAAAACCTGGTGCTTGTCCGTCCTTTTGCTTCTTTTTCCGTTTCTTTGACTTTTTCTCATCCTCTGCAACTATAGGTGGTGGTGTTCGAAGGTCTGTTACTTTGATCTTGTGCGCTGTTAAGATCGCTTTTCGTTCCTCCTCGCTCAATGGAATCTCCTTTGTAGCAATCCCACCTGCAACATCTCCTTTGCGCTCATCGTCCTCATTTTGCTTTAGCCTTGCGGTTTTCGCATCGCTGCTAGAGAACCCAAGCGCTGAAGACCCAGAGCCAAAAAAGTCCAGAGTCACAGCCGTAGAATCTGCGGAGGTTTCATTCCAATCTGATCCTCTCTTTCGTTTCCTCCCTTTGGATTCACTTTGTTCGTCGTAACCTTCTGCGGCGTCGAGCCCATGGCGACGAGAAAATAGCTGGGGGGATTCAGCTTCGCCGGCTGATGGTAAATAATTTGATATCGCCTGCTGTCTGGAAACGGGACCAGGTTTAAGTTTTGTTGACCGGGTGAGGAGCTTGAACGCGTCCATCTCTTCTAATTTGATCACTCCTCGCTGCCTAACAAACTTGCATTCTCCTGTTGTAGTTGATTTCGCGCCGAGTATGAATTTTTCGGTGTTGGTCTTTTAATATTTTTTTTCTAGCAGTGGTGAAGTCACGTGATTATCGCCGATTCCGAAATCAAGGTTTGCGACAGAGATATCATGAAGTACTGCATTTGAATATCACTCCTGAACACTCATTTACGGGAAATTGGGACTTGTGCGGATAAGGGTTAGAGGAGACAGCTATATTTTTTAACAAAGGAGATCTAATTTTGAAGTATTTAATCTGACAACAAAATTACACGAAGGGACCCAAGCAGGTAAGCGACAACAGACCAGCTTGGAATTCCATCGTCTATCATACAGCCGGAGAATACGAGATTGGAAAAACAAAAAGAAAGTTGGGAGGATAATATGTTGCAGAGAGTTTTAAAGGAAAAAAGGGCCTAGTTTATCTAATGCGCATGTGCAGTCTCGCCCCGATACCCTACAAGCTTGAATCGCCCGATAATCTCGCCGACGGAGAAAAATCCAATCACCTCTGCAGTCGTGACACCGACAATGGCTAGTTGCCTTTTATCGACGTTCCGGAGACGGAGGAGGAAAGATTCTGGGTTGAAAGACTTAGAAACCTGTGACATCAAGGTCTTTGGCTGGCGGAGAGATCTGAGGAGAGGCTGGTAGTATCCTGTGAAAGTGGCTACGCTTCTAAATTTGCAAAGAGTAAGGTTAGCAATAAATTCCACATTGGTAAAACGGATTCCAATAGGACTTACGGCGGGGACATATTCTGTCCTCTGAAAACTATTTTCGACAGCTCCAAGCCAACTCTGGAGTAGTAAATTGTGGGGGGTATTAATGCTGGATCAAGTTGGTTATGGTCAGCATTCCATCGGAGGATAAATCGAAGCTGAGATATCAAGCAAAACAGTAAAATATCTCCATTGAGGTTTTCAATGATGGTCCCTGAAATGGCGATCCTTGCAGCAAAATAATTGGGTTCTTACAGTCGACGAAAGCGATGAACCTTCCCGTTCGTCCCCCGACTCTCCTGAGGGCTCCACCAACCCCGGAGAGAGCATTGCTAATAGCAGGGCCAGCAGTGGCAGCAGCCTTGGAAATGCCGTCAGAAGCTTTTGACGCAGCGGAAGTGGCAGCGTCTTTGGATTTGGAGGCAGCTTCGGCGGTTGTTGACGCAGATCTGAAGGCTGGTTTTCGGATCAGATATCGCGAATGCCGCAGAACGGCGCGGGATGTTGTGGCAGACATATGGACGGTGTGGATGAGAGCAAGCCGTAGAGAAGAATGACAGACAACGGCGAGAGAGGTCCTAGAGAAAAGGATGGCTCTCAATGGCAGCGGGGTGGAGAGCGATAGCCGGCGTCGTTGACTGGGTCCGAGTTGGATAATTGTTCGTTTTTTGGACTTCGGGAAGTTAAGGAAAAAAGAATGCTTGGTCATCAGTCACGTGATGAGGCTCTTCATATTTCTTCTCGCTTCTCCTTTTGAGCTTGACTTTGTTTCCCTTTAATTGTATTATTATATTCCTTTTCAGCCACGATTATCTGCTTAATGGACCAGAGAACAGATCCTAGCTGTTGGGCCTTATGTCTGGGTAGTGACAGTGAGCTTCATCTGCCGAGTCTCAGAAAGTTGACTATCCGTACCTGTCAATATCACAGCACGTCGTGGCGCAATCTCTCGTGAACACTACCCTGTACGAAGCCATTAGCTTGAATGTCTTTCAAATTTCGGGTTGTTCCTTTTCTGAAGCATAAACCAAGTTTATGGTCTGGTTTGGTAACAGGTTCTATACAATGGGTCCAAGTTCCAACGAGCCGACCTTTGTTGTGGAGTCGTTGTATTGAAAAGAACGCACCAGGGAAGGTCTGTCCCTTTGGATCGCATCTGGCGTTAAGGAACGACAATAAAGGGCAATTTTCTTGAAGAAGCATGGATACCTCAAATTTGAAAACTTCACCGTCATTCAACGGATCCTACAATTTCTGAATGCCTCAACGGATACTATTTAACCATCAAGCGTCTAAAGAGTCTTTCAAACTTGTTTGCCAAAGGCAGCTTTCAATGCCACTTACGTTCCCTCTGGAATATTCTTTCAGATGCGTTCTTTTACTACGATATCGCCAGACATGGAATTTTGCCATGGATTTACAATGGAACAAGGTGGGTTTTCTTTCTTATCTGTCCCGTTAATTCCTATAAGTGCGTCTATAGCAGATCCCATAAACGCGCAATTACCCCATTGGAAATCGATAATGGTTCAAATGCCCCAAGTAATATTCGACAAGCCATATCCCCTGCCGCAGAAGCGGTCGTGGAAGTCGACTGCACTGCAAACTCTACTTAGCCGTTTCCATCAGAAGCGCAGAGATTCACGCCATGAACACACAGGCCTCCTCTTCGGAGGCAGAGATAGATACCCTAGAGCATTAGACACTTCACATCACTTCCTTTATAAACGCCACAAACTTGAATCACCACCGGGCTCGGGTCAATTAAACCTACGTCCAACAATCCATGCTCGCGACCGAAGGAGACAAAATGAAAATTCTAGTTCAAGTCTATTTGTTGAGCCGTCTAAACGGTTGTGCCCTTCAACCCTGTGCATTGCACTCACTGATACCACGGATATTTCACAAAGTACAGGATTACGAAGGACAAAAAGCGCTCGAAGTCTGAAAGCTCTAGTGCATGAAGCAGCTATTGCCGCGAAGGCCGACATTAAGGCTGCCTGTAATACGAGTACAGTGTTTGCCCCTCAAATGCCGACGAACTTCTTAATAGATTTCCTCGAGGGCAGGGCTGCAGTCGAAAACTTGGACCATTTCAATGCTTTCCTCATTGTCAGCCCTACGGCCCACGGAGATCGTGTCCTCTACGCATCGGAAGGCCTATGGTCAGCTGAAGATTTCGAAAATGAAGAACATCTCTTGCATCACAAACGCGCGCTGGGCCAAACAACCGATATCGTCGCCGATATCACAGATGATGGGAACGAGCGGATGCATCTTATGCTATTCGGAGGACTCCCCTCAACTGGCGGGCGCAACATCCTTGTTCTCGCATCGTTCATCGACGTAACCCATTTTCTCGACGCCCTCACTTATAGTGATCTCGAAATTGACGTCCTTATACGGCATATCAATTCTACGAGTCCCCAAGATGTAGGCCCAGAAAACAAAACGGAAAATCCATCAGAGACCTCGGACGTTATGCGGCAGCTGGTAAATCATGTCGCTAAAAGTATCCTGGCGCTTTACAAAGATTACTTCATCCTTTCCCAGTCTGCGAATGCGCCGGGGTTTTACGAGATTTCCCATGTTTCGCCTAACCTCTACGTCGATGGGGAATATGTGACTGGCCACTTGAGTCATACTCCGCAAGACGTGATAGCTCGAATTAGCCTGATGATGGGGCAAGGCAAACGCTTTTTTCTTGAAGTTAAATGGGGCAGTCATGGGAGAGCAAAGCGACTGTATTGTATCCCTATGATGACTGTGGGTCGCCGGCTCTGGCTCTGCCTGCTGGTCGATCTAATCCATCCTATTCTGTGGCAAGAAGAGTAGACGAAATGTCCAGCACGGTTCCTAGACACATCGGTAAATTTCAGTCCTATATCGAGAAAGTCCCAAATGTAGAAGAATCGCATAGCGTTGCTCCCCTGGATGTACTCAAAGCTACCGCTGGCTCCCATTGGGCTAAATATGGCGCCGACGTCACCGCGATAAACTCTGTGTGGAGAACCTTGAACTAGCACACTTTAGCCTTGTGGTTCTTCACTATCAATGATTACACAGCTTCCTCCTGCAATTTCGATTCAAAAAGGCGCATGTCGTTTATCCTGATTTTCTCCACCTCTTTTCACTTGACTATTTCCCTGTTTTAGTGGTCAAATTGCGAATGGATCATGATATTATGCCTCCATTTGCTACCCCTCATTGCACCCCACACGTCTGCATTTTGTCTGTCTAGCTATGAGTTTATCAAACATAGATGAAACACCAACAACACTCCTGTAAATTCTTACATGATTGCTGAAAAGAATCAAGAGAGAGAAGGAAAGAAAAAATATCTTCCGTTTATTGCTTTATACCACATTATTAGACATGTCCAACGTCACTGCGCCTTCCAAGCCCAATAGGAGTTTATACCAACTCAACCCATGATCTCTGGGTGGCAGAAGCCCAACCATCTGTCGAGGATATTGCCTCTGGAAAAAGCCTGAAGCCTGGCGAAGTCACCATTGAGGTCCGAAATACAGGCATTTGTGGGTATGTCAGAGTACCACCCGTAAGCGCCCTATGCAATCAGCATACGGACTACTATCAAACACCATTTGCCCTTCACTACAACAAATTTAATTAACTATAAGCATTCCCTCTCAGCTCCGACGTTCACTTTTGGCATGCCGGCTGCATAGGCCCCATGGTCGTAACGGACAACCACATCCTCGGCCACGAGTCCGCCGGTACGATCCTTGCCGTCAGCCCTGAGGTCACCTCCCTAAAGCCCGGTGACCGCGTCGCCATTGAGCCTAATATCATCTGCAACCAGTGCGAACCATGCCTTACAGGCCGTTACAATGGCTGCGAGCGCGTGCGCTTCCTCTCCACACCACCCGTCGACGGCTTGCTGCGCCGATACGTCAACCACCCGGCCATCTGGTGCCATAAGATTGGGGATATGGACTTCGAAGACGGCGCACTGCTGGAGCCGCTTAGCGTGGCGCTCGCGGCGGTTGAGCGGGCTGGTTTGCGGTTGGGCGATGCTGTGGTTGTGGCGGGGGCTGGACCAATTGGTCTTGTTACGCTACTCTGTGTGCGGGCGGCGGGGGCGACGCCGATTGTCATCACGGACATTGATGAGGGGCGGTTGAGATTCGCGAAAAAGCTGGTACCGGATGTGCGGACGTATTTGGTGCAATTAGGGGATTCACCTGAGACGATGGCAGCGGGAAGCATAAATGCAATGAATTATGGGGTGGGATGTGGAGCCGATGCGCTACGGCCGTCGCTTGTGATTGAGTGTACGGGCGTTGAGAGCAGTGTTGCCGCGGCGATTTGGAGTGTGAAGTTTGGTGGTAAAGTGTTTGTGGTTGGCGTTGGGAAGAATGAGATGACGATACCGTTCATGCGGGTGAGCACGTTCGAAATTGACCTGCAATATCAATATCGGTATTGCAACACCTGGCCCCGGGCTATACGGCTGGTGCGCAATGGATTGATCGACTTGAAGAAGCTGGTTACCCATCGTTTTACTCTGGAAGATGCTGTAAAGGCATTTCAAACAGCTTCGGATCCGAAAACGGGGGCTATCAAGGTGCAAATAATGAGCTCTGAAGACGATGTTAAGGCTGCAAATACTGGTGCATGAAGGGGCTCTGCATATTTCAAATGGCTACGGCGTAATATCTTTTCAGGGTATGGGTTCGCACTGCGGTATCATTCATTCAATCGGTTCATTACGTTCCAGATATAAACATGAGGGGAATCCATGAGTATGTACAGGAGCTCGCCAATAATCATGCATCCAGTTGGCAACTAGTTAGCTGGCAACGAGAATCCAGGCGGTTCAACAAACACCCTAATTCTCTCCTCGACTAAGCTCCCCTTCTAAGATTCTTATACACAACCTCTTCAATTTTATCCGCAACCTCGACCGCAAGAGGGTCAACAGGAGGGAGGTAATGGAAAAATAGTCCCGCGCAAATTCCAGAATTCGGATCAAGCCACTAAATTTATCCAACATAGATCAGCAAAAACGAAAGCGCCATGCACGCAGCAAAATAATAAAAGTCAATTAATATAGAAGAAAGATAGTGAAAGAAACCCAACATACCCAAAACATATTAGTGAGTCCACCCCCACCAACGCAATTCGCCGGCCTCTTACCAGGCACATCGTCAAGGTTAATGCAGACAGTAAGGCCCATAGTCACCACTTTCCCCGTTGTCAGACTCCTATTCAACCTCTGGCCGCCGGGGGTATTAAATAGGTCGTTCATGATCTTCTTATCCTCCAGCTGTGGCTTGAAAAGCTGCTCCACGCTTTCGGGTTTCAGCACGCTCCCACCGCCGGCGAGCAGCGTTGCTAGCAACGCGGTGTATTCGCGCGTTGTGGAGTAGAGGCCCGTACCCCCTAGACAGTCGGTCGCGGGGATGGGGTATATAGGGACCGGCATGGGGTTGAATTTTCCCTCGGCATTACGAGAGCTGATTTCGACTCGACGAGCGGCGAAATTGGGGAGATTTTCGGGGCGGAAAGTTGTGGATTTTAATCCCAGCTTGTCGTGGATGTTTTCTTTCATGAATTCTTCGAGGTTTTGTTTGGATACCACTTCGACCTGTTAAAATGGAGGGGGGGCGTTAGCAAGGGGATATCATCCTGGAAATCTCAGTCCGCTGGGGGGCCTAACCGCTCGACCGGCCCAGTCAACACCAGGACCATATGCCCAGTTTTCCCCTGGCTCGAAAAGGAGTGGTTGTCGGTATTGCTCCTAGTCCGCTAGTTAGTGACTGTTTATTGCATCTTCCTCGGGCAGGATAGATGCATACATAGGAACCATCCATCTTGGTAGTATCCCGCCCCTGGTAGGCATTCCACTTCTGCAAATTCTCACGGGTAAGATGATACGCAAACCCACTTGAATGAGTAAGGAGCCTCCTTAGAGTGAGCTTCTTCGAAGCTTTCCGAACAATCGGTTTCCCTAAACAGAAAAAAAAAAAAAGGGCATTGCACGAGTTAACCCCCTGTGCCCCTTTATCGCACATCCCTTACTCTGCAACAACCAAGTGTAAAATAACAAATCCAAAGACATTCATTTTCTTACCATCCTCCTCAAACCCCTCCAGAATTTCCGGCTCCGCCAACTCCGGCACAACCTTCCCCACATCGTCGTCCAGGGATATCAACCCTCGCTCCACCGCCACCATCACAGCAACCGCAGTGAACACTTTGGTCATCGACGCGGTGTAGAAGGGGGTATCTTCCGTCACGGCCTCGCCGGACCCGTCTACCTTGGTATTACCATGGCTGGACGAGTAGAGGACGTTTCCTGTATTTGGGAGTTGTGTGTAGAGTGTGGTTAGTAGAGAGATGGTAAGGTAAAAAATCAATAGGAAGAAAAACAACGGAGATAGATGGCTTAGTTTTTCAGTAATCACATACCAGCCTTATCAACTGCCCTGAAAGTGACGGCGGGGAATGGTGTCGTCGTCGACTTTGAGGCGTATTCTTCAAATATCTTGTCGATTTCGGACGACATACCTTTTTGGTCTTTTTGCTGGTTTTCGTAGATATCTAGGTTTCCGGCAGGTTAGTTACGGGGGGAAGGATGTGAAGTTGTATGACTTCCAGGTTATATTCCGTCCTTTGAATACAGGAATATATATCGATATAAACCCCTCTATCGATGGAGAGATATCTCCCCGCCATCGAGAGCAGCCCATGCACGACTAGTGCCCTCGGTAGCTCCATTCCCCCGTCGGCCCCGCCTCGGAGGCTGGTGTGGACCCCGCTATTGCATCTTGCAAGAGCTGAGCTGAGTGTTGATGGGTTCAACAAATCGTCCAGAACCGACGCTCATTCGTATCTCGCTGGGCGGAGCTCGTATCTAGGAAATTTTCTCAGCTGGGCCCTGTCACTTATTGCCTGATTCCAGTTACCTCTCTCGAGCTGACGGAACGCTAGGGCCGGATCATACATTCGATCATAGATCATAGATCGGGGAGCTGCTTTAAGTTAGGCCGTCGTTTGATTTACCCGCCCCGGCCCCGTCCAGTCGGCTTATTCTATGTGACTATATGGCCCATCCGCGTTTGGTGACGATGGATTGGGATAATCCATTGATGAGAAATCTAATCCAGAGCGAAACGAGGGAGGGAGGGAGGGCGCAGGGAAAGGGGGGGAATGAAATTCGTCAATCTTGATATCCCGAAGACCATGAGCAGAAGAAGACATGTAACGGTATGCATGAAAGAGCATTTTCAATTCATCCTAATAAAAGCAGACGGACCCGAACAGTCAAAATGTTGTCCTTTTTTTATTGTTTCCCTTTCTTTTCCTTTCTTTGCCTGCCTACCCAAAATTTAAACACCAATTCAAATAAACCCAACTAGCCATCCCATCGAAGGGGTAAAGGGGACACGAAGTAGTTTGCCCGTTTCAGGACGTGTTTTTGAATTAACAATTTTTGATTAGCCTCGAGCATGAGAGCATTCGTGGAAAAAAGTGCGACAGGGAATAACAGAAACAAGAACAGAAATGCCCAAAGAACGAACGACCAAGTGAAAGAGAAAGCCATCCGAATTAACACCCCGGGCCAGACGTATCCGACCTATGTATCCAGACTAAATGCCATAACTATACCGAACAACAAACACAGAAAAAGAAAAAAAGACATGGTCAAAGGGAATAACACAAGAGTGAAAAGAAAAGAGAAAATATCATTTTTTTTCATCATCCATCACGCTCCCTGCTTCCTGACGTGTGCGCCGTAGCCCATCCGTTCGTCCCCCAAACTGAAGGGGGTTCGGTTTTGAAAATCTCGTTGGTTTAGGATTCACCCGTTCGTTCCCCATCGTTCAGAAACGCCATCGAAATAAACTTGCATATCATACACTCCTAACCTACCAGATGCATATCCATTTCACTTCAGCAGGCGCAGCTTCCTCAATCAGCCATGCTGTCGTAGAATGCCTTGTTTCTTTTTCTTTTTCTTTTTTTTTCTTATGTGCGAGGTTGTAGTGTTCTTCTTTAGTAATGACATTTGTCAAGTTAACCTCATCAAGTATGAGTGGGGTTGTTGTTCTAATTATTTTATTTTATTTTCCCATTTTGTTTCTTTGATGGAAGGGTGGGGGAGAAAGCGCCAGCGGGAAAACCAACCCGTTGAGATGATGTCAATGGCGATCATGATGTGGAGGATGATGTTGCCTCTGTTCCTTCTGCGGCGACGGCAGCATATGAGGGAGTCGCTAAACGTGGTCCGCGTGGGTGGGGATCAATGGCGGCGGTCCGCCTCTCAACTTTTAGCTGCTTGGCAGTCATGATGTCGTCGATGTTCGCTTCGTAGGCTTCCGGATGTGGGGTGTTGGTGCCGGATTCATCTACCACGTCGGTAGCTCCCCCTTCGTCGCCGTGCATCTCGATCACGGCGTTTCGGATTTCACGGGTAACTCCCTTGAAAGCATCCATGCCGGCCTTCTCAGCGGCGTGCACGTGGGTTTGGTGCTTGCCGCCTTGTTCAGTGCGGTGGAGGTAGGAGCGTACGAAGAAGCGGACAAAGAGGAAAGTCAGAGGTAGGAGGTAGATGACATTGAGCGAGACGGCGAAGGCTTGACCAGTGGTATCTAGGCAGTTGAAAGTGCGAGGCTCCAAGCCACTCCGGATTTCCTGTTTCCCAAGAACAGCCTGCGCTGCTTGACCTCCATCTAGGCCAAATAGTTTTCCATCCGTATTGAGGACGTTTTCGGCAACACCTTGAGCTCCAGCTGCGCGAAGAGCCAGCTTTTTGAGCCAGGGACCTACACCACCAGCAGTGCCGTTTGGCGCGGCAGCCACGGCACCGGGTATAGCGGAAGCAAGGGGCCTCATAGCAACCTGATGCGGAACGGCAACAGGGAATGTATACGAAATGAAAAGATAGGAAGCGGCCAAGGTAGTGCCAATCAAGAACTGTGTGATCTGCATGGTGGTTAGACTGCGCTTGATGCCGACTGGCACGCGGAAGGATAGTGCAGTCAACGTGTAATAGAAATACTACAAAATCGGTTAGTTTTAAGACGGCCCCTCCATCCCAATTGTAATACAGTAAAACAACAGGATAAAAATGGGGAACGGCGGCAAGGCTTGGAAGTAAAGGAATACGTACCATCATAGCGTGAATGGCAGAATTAAACAGGGCGAAGATCCAAATAGGGGCGGCCATGTATCTCATTCCAGCCCACATACACATCATTGCGCCAGCGTGGTGATAGGTTTGGAGAGTTGAACTCTTTTTTCCCTTGGCCAGGATGATGGCGGTGTCGAGAACCTCATAGAACTTGGAGAGATAGAAAAGCCAACCGAAGAAGGCCAATCCTTGATTCCAAAGGCGCCCGACGTCTGTGGGGTCAGGAATACCCCCAGGGCTTAGTGTGTATAGCGGGCTGGTCATAGTCCATTTTTCAGCGTTGCGATCATACACAGCAGCATTTCCCATGCCACGGGGCCCGTTGATTTTGCAGAGCATATCGACGATCCTCACGAGGTTGTGCTTTTCAGACCGTTCAGGCCAAGACAGGTAGAAGGTGCGGACCATGCCGACAAAAGTCCAGAGAGAGTAGATAGTCAAGAAGATATTGTGGAGGATGACGAAAATCTTGAAGGCTCTCGTTTTACTGAAGGCCCATGGTTTGTTACCCCTCTGTTTATTGACATAGTTCATTGCGACGACGGTTGTAGCATAGACGGCGGCAACGGTCAGAGGGACCTGGGGTTCTAGCAGTTTGCGATAGAGGTCTGTGGAGATGTTGAAGGGCTGATGCCATGTGCGCTCAGCAACCGTAGGCGGAGGGATGGTTTCTGGGAGAGGAGAAGGAGGGAACTTGAAGAAGGAGGCGGGAGGGAGGCGTATATGGACGGAGGCACTCATGGCTGCGGTACTGTTGCGAGTCAAATCACCATACAATGACCCAAAGCAGCCACCACCGTATCCCGAGCTAGACGACAGACAGGTATGTTTATTTTGCTATAAGAGTGATAGCAATTCGCAGTAGTCTCAAGGTGGAAGTAGAGTGGACGAAGAAGAGCTAGGTGGAGGGCGTGCGAGCTGCACCAACCAATATTTGGGAGGGGAAAAGAAACAGAGTTGATGATGATGTTATAATATCATCATAACTTCATAACTTGGCAACGGTCCAGAGCCAGTTCAAAAGTCAAAAAGTAGGCAAAGAAGGTAGAAACACAGCTAAGACAAAACAAACAACAAACAACTCGTAAACTGGTTGGAAATAGTTTTGAGTCTCAGCTGAAAACAAACAAAGCAGGAGCAGCGGGGGCAATTGGAATGGGGTGGAGAGAAGAAAGAAGAGACGAGAAGGTCTGTACGAGAGAGAGAGAGATATAGAAGAAAAGAGGGAGTGGAAACAATAATAATAATTTCCACCCAGATCACGAGCTAATCTCCAGATCAGATCGGTCAAGAGGTGGAAAAAAAAAAGAAAGAAAGAAAGAAAAGAAAAAGAAAAGAGAATATAAAAACCGAAAGGCGGGGGGGGAATTGTTGGCGTGCTTATCTCTCCATCGTGCGTGCCCCGGCGGGTATACGGGGAGAGAAGTTCAAACTTCAGGGGATTGTTGGGAAAAATAGCACCCGCGATTCCAGGGAAACCAGGGCGGGACCGAGACTGGGCTCCAGCATTGAGCTTGAGGAGTTAAATAGCAGTTATTAGTCGCACGAAGTAACCTTGGGAATTTCCTGCATATGTAAGTGAGCCTGGGCAGCGAGAATAATCAGGGAGAGATGGTTAATAGACTCGGAGAGAACGCAGAGATCGTATCGTCCACGGGTATCCTCGCGGTGGTGCTTTTGCTTGGCTGCGACTGTAGTCAGACTGCGCGCATTTTTTGTATATTATTATGATTCTTTCTACAGAAACGGGATGTCGCTTTCTCACTTGCAATTGACAAGTAGCCATAGGTATTGTTGACTGGTTGCAAATGCATGTGAATGATACTCAGGGCTGCATATTGATTGATCATTGGTGCTAATCATGTTCATTTATTATTGATGCCGTTGATGTCGTTGATGTCGTTGATGTCGTCGTCGGGTTTCGGTTGTTGGTGTCTTTTTTTGTTGAATCTCAGATGCCTTTTCGGGACTAGCGCAGTGGGGCGATTTGCCGCTGAGCCTCAGCCGCGAATCACCTGACTTGACTTTGTGATGACTAAGCAGGGCACCGGCTCCGGGCTCAGCCCTAAGGGAAAGCCCTAATTGCCAGATTCGGCGCATCCAAGGTGTACCTACCTAGGTAAAAAGAATTATATGATGCCCGTGATTTTTGTATACATACAGTGTACGAGGTGGAAATAAAAAAAAAAGTCCTTGTATATTCATTTCCGTCGCTGTACCTGGCGAAACCTGCTCCCCCTTTTTCAGTTCTTGTTGAGCCCCGATTCAGATTCTTGTTGGGGACCGAGAACCCGCATTTTGCTGCCAATTTGGCCCCTGGTGTCGGCATTCCACTGGAATGTTCCTCGGCGCTTCTGCTGCAGTTCCCACATGTGATGTGATGTCACCGCCGAACCTCTGCAACCAATATAAAGGGGGAGATATCCAACAAAGAAAAAAGGGGAGTACAAATAAATAAATTCTTGTACAGCGTATTCTTATATTTTTTATTCTTTTATCACTAACCACCCCATTGATGTCGTTTTCTGTCGACCTGATCGGCCAATTTTCTCTTTAATAATGGCCTTTTACCTCAAAACGTAGAGCAACTAACTAGGAAGATAGTATTATCTGGACCTTGACCATGCAATAGACACCCCCCTTCAAAAAAAAAAAAA
>QGQJ01001419.1:0-12130 GCA_003206725.1 Blastomyces emzantsi
CCTCCTCCCCCGCCTCCGCCCCACAGCCCTACAAGCGTGTCCAACTGACGGCCCCAGCCGAGCTTCTATCCGGGGCACTGGCAGGCCTCGTGTCACAGACGAGCTCGTACCCGCTGGAAGTCATCCGGCGCCGCATGCAGGTTGCTGGTGCAGTGGGCGATGGGCATCAAATGGGGATTGCGGAGACGGGGAAGCGGATTTTTGCGGAGAAAGGGTTTCGAGGATTTTGGGTTGGGTTGACGATTGGGTATATGAAGGTTGTGCCCATGGTTGCGGTGAGCTTCTTTGTTTATGAGAGGTCGAAGTGGTGGTTGGGGATCTAGGACGGAGGGGGCAAGGGGGGTGGATGTTGGTCTGTTTACGTGTTTTATGTTCGGTCTGCTTTTTTGCTGCATTGAGCGAGATATATTTCTGTCTTTCTCTGATTTTTTTTTATTCATCCTCACTGGCATGGCATGATATATTTCGCATTTTTTCGTTGTTACATATATACTCCGTCCTCAGCCTATCCACATAGGCACAGCTGCACATATGTCTTGTTTTCTATGTCTATATGTCTCATACCTAGATATTTCTACTGGCATTGGCTTTGTCCGTGTTAGATGTCCATGCGGGTTGGCTTCTTTCTTTTTTCGCCTCGTGTTTTTTCTCTCTCGCTCGACCTCTTTTCTCATTATCCTATTTTCCAGGGTGTGGATGATCAGTGGACGAATTACTCTGATCTTATGCAATTTTTTTCCTTTACACATAGATGACACAAGATAACCATGCAATATATATCTATTACAATGTGAAATATGACATGTTCGGCCAGTTTCCAAAATCAGATGAGGCGAAAAGGGGGCATGGTGCCATATGAGAGCGAGCTTTGGACAGGCGTCTCTAGCCGTTTGCAAATATTCACTGGGATTCCTATGCTGAGATAGATTATTATTAAATGATGTAGCATTGTGGTGATATCCTAATGAAGTTAGTTATCTTGATGAGAAACCGCCATCTACGTATAGTACATACACATCTCCAAACTAATTTGAGTATCTATAAACCATGTCCATCCTACCCAACCGGCCTTCACAAAAACAATATGAAAAAAAAGTCAAAGAAAATCAAACAAGCACTCTTCTCAGCCCCTCCGAACCACCCAATACCCTGCGCCCAGTAACCGCACACCGCCCCTGCCCACTCTCCCATCTCCCAACCCGACTACTCTTATTGTCAATATCATTCCCTTTCACACTCTCCCCATCCGTGCCACTCCTTCCTCCAATTCCAGATTTGGCCGTATGTTCTCCCCCATCACCATCACCATCATCATCTTCCCACTCCGAACCGCCCCCATTCATAAAGTCAATCTGCCGCTCATGGTCTCCGTTTATCCAGCGGAAGATGCAGCTGTAGCAGAAGACATACCCTGTCTGGCAGGCCGTAGGGTTATTAAGCGGGTTGAGGCAGATTGGGCAGGGGGATTGAGCGGCGGCAGCAGCTGGGCCCGCATTAGCAGCGGCTGGGTCGACGGCTGGCAAAGGTACGGTGAAGATGGGGAGGTACGATGTTGAGGAGATGGGCGGATTAGGACGTTTGGGAATATGTGTTTGTGGGCTCGAAGGCTTGTCAGACGATTGACCAGTAGTGGATGTTGTTGCCTTCTGCGCCTTAGTAGCGGCTATTGCAGCCGCAGTCGCTGCTGTAGGCGATAGCATGCCCGAGACAACCGGGGCAGGTAGGTCTAGTGCCTCTGTCGCTTTACGAGCGAGTTGGCGCGAGAAATCGCTCGCGTGCCACCACTCCAGAAACTTCAGCGCGAATATGGAGGTTGGGAGGAAGATCTTTAGTGACCCTAGAAGATATGGGTATATATTCTGCGGGCGGAGGAAGCCCAACGCACTGCCAGGCCGGGCGCCCGGAGCGCTCATCTTAGCCTTTGGAGGTTGCGTAGCTAGCTCTATTGCAGCGTGGTCGGCAGGTCCCAGCCTTCGTATCCGTGTGCCTATCAGCCAGAGGAAAGGCGAGGAGTACTTGGTGTTATCGAACAAATAGGCAAGATTAAATGCTAGAATGGCAAAATAGTACGCCGCGTTCAGCGACGGGTAGACATTCCGCAGGAACCATTTGTAATAATGCATTAGCCGCTGGCGCACGGTGGGATTGTGCGGGAGGTCGTCGTCCGGATGATATCGTGGTCCTCCCCCTCCGCTGGCGGCCAGCGCAGCATGCGGAGCGGCGTGGATATCATATCCTTCATCTAATTTCCGTTTCAAATAAGGTATCCCGACCATCACAGCCAGATTCTTCCATATGTCTGATGAGCGGAGCTTAAGCGTTTCGCGGACGGGCCCGGCTGCGCCGAGCTGGGCGCGTGGAACCTCGCCATTTTTAGTCGCGAGGACGCGTTCACGTTTTAGAGAGTAGAAGTTCTCGGTAAAAGAGCCGCCGAAGGTGCGGAGGTAGTAGCGTTCTACGAGGAGGGAGAGGAGGGCGTATAGTTCGTCGTATGAGTTGAGGGCGCGGAGAAGGTAGCGGGGGTGTCGGTGCGTGGCGACAGCGAGGATGTAGCGGAGAGACGGGGGTAGGAGGGCTGAGAGCTGCTGCTCTGAGAGGATTTCTGGGGGTTTTGGTTAACATGGGATGGATGAATGAATGAGCTTAGGAAATGGCGTGGAGTTGATTTTTGGGCAAGGAGAGACGAGACGTATGGGCGGACGCAGAGATGAGCTTACCGAAGAGCGAAGGCTTGAAATCATCGAACTCGTTCTGCAGAGCGGACATATACTCCATGCTGGCGAATTGATGTCCTTGACTGCTTCTCTGTATTGCAGGGAGAGATGGGAAGAGCTCAACTCAACGCAGACCGGGCCTGAGGAGACGCTCTGCCGGCTGTCGCCGCCGATGTCTCCTGGGAAGTTGGGGATGGCTTTTGGTCAATGAAGAGCCGAGGTAACCTGCAGCGAAAAGAATTGCTGACTCATCAGATTTCAGTCCCTGAGTATTTTTTATTTATTGGTCACAAATTTTCGTTTTTCATTTGATTTTCAAGATCTATGCGATATACACGCGGGTTTCATTGTATTGTACAAGAAATATATTAGGGGGATATAAACTAGAATGTTGAGGGATTGTCAAGATATGGTGCAGGGGGATTCTGTGTCCCTTCCGAAGCTGCCTCTTGCATCGCGATTCGACAGCGGTGCCACAACTGGACCAAGGGACTCCGCTCGTTTCGCTCAACTCTATCAATTATCTCTGGATGTGCGATAGCAAGGCATCTTGCTATGGCCTCTGCTAGCTCGCGGTCTATATGTACTGGGGGATTTTCTTTTGCCATAATTGGAATACAGTTTAGAAGCGTCGACTTCCAGCGTTCCCAGCCATCCGATTCGGCGTGAAGTTGGAAAAGCAACAAATAAAGCGATTTGTCTCGAGACATCGTAGCCAGCGCTATTTCTTCCCATATATTCCAGAACATTGAGAACCATTCCTGGTCGAAGAGTACACGAAGCATGCTTTTATACTGGTCTGCACTCAGCTCTATTTTGGCGGCGGTTTTGACTTTTAGGAGACGCGTCTGGACGCTTTTCACTGTCTCGTACGTATCAACGGAAACTGGAATACGGCTGCCGATAACTGGGGAATTGCGAAGATTCATCGGGTTTACTGGGTAGACTTGCGCCCGAAATGAGGCACCAATAAAAAGTTTCATCCAAACAGTCGAGTCAAGGAGGTCGATACCTCGGAGTCCCACATGGTCTATGACTTGCAATGCCAATTCCATATCAGCAGCTGGAAGAAGCAGATTGGGAGGATTCGAGGTCAGATCGGGTTCGAATGAGAGCAACGAATCCAAAATCTCCAGGAATTGGGGGCGCGTTACATCGTAGTTTGAGAGGAAATGCTCTTGGGTAGCCTTGAAGAGGTCGGTTTTACCATAACCGGGATGATGAAGCATGTTTGCAATGCACATAAGATTTATTATTTGAGAGGAGGCCAGATCAGCTGGCGCTTTCGAGAGTTCCCGGTAAAACTGCTGTAAAAATGTCGTAGAGCTTTTGTCATGGGGCCCTTGTCCGAGATGATAGATCGCTTCAATTGGAGAAATATTTCTTAAACCGGAGGTTAGCGACGTTGGGGGGGTTGATTCAGATATTAATTCCGGGAGTTTAATGGTTCCGTCTGGATTGATCGGCGCGTAATTCAACCCGTCCAGTTCGAGGTCTCGGTACTGACGAGACCCAGTAGATATACCCCTTCGTTGTTCATAGTTGACTGAAATTTGGGCCGCGTGGCTAACTCGATGACTGATGTTAGCTGGTGTAGCAGATGAAGGTTTATGGATATCACCCGCCTCTTTTGGAGGTTCTTCCGCCTGCGGTTGCGGGAGGCCTTCATTTTCCAAGGAGTTTCGTTCCAGCGTCCGACGCCAAAGACCCTCTAGGTCAACTTCTTCCCTTTTCTCCTCTGTCATCATTTGCACAACGATCCGAGTCCCCTCCACAACCGTTCCGAAGCCAACAAAACCGACTTTCCGAGCCGCTTCCTCTGGTTTGCGGAATTGACCGCCTTCAACGGTTCCCACATCAACACATATCCAACCCGTTGTGATTCCATCATCGGGTGGTGTAAGAGTTGATTTGGCGCTCTTGGCTAGCTTTGCACGACGAGCTTTTCTCCGGAGCTTAATCTTTAGCTCATTTCTGCCGATGAGACCATCGGCATCAGGCCGTAACTTATAGGTAGTACGTAGCCACCGACACAATCTATCTGCTGAAACATTGAGATGTTTCACGCCGCGAGCAGTACCGAAAATCATAATGAGATTTGCTCCGAGGGCAGGGGGAGGATCAAGTTTGCGGAGATCAAGGAGGCTAAGATCATCGAGGCCAAGGTTGACAGATACATGCTCAAGTAGATCATTTAATATTGGGGGTGGGCTCTCCGGAAGAGGAGGCAGCGGTTGTTGCTTTCTTAAGGGGTGCGGTGTTGTGGCTTCAACTTCTTGTTGAAGGTACCAAGGTATATGTTCTTCGGGTTCTTCCGGTTGCTTCACAGTTTCTTCCGTAATTTTCTTTTCAGACATGGGATCAACAGCCAGTTCGGCATTGTCGGAGGGCCGGGTCGAAAATAGTTTCGCGTGCTGGATTGGAAAATTCCGTGAGAGAGGCGGAGAACAGGCTTGGGAGGCAGACACCGAACCACTTGCTAGAGGCGTGAGTGTCACACCAGAAACGGAAACAAACGAACGAATGACATTATTTAGGCAGACATGGCATTGGACGCCCCTTAGTAGAGCCCGACGCATTGTAAATATGACACTTGCCCGCAAATTGGGCCGATAAGTGCAAATATTGCTTGTCCGTTTAGTCGGGAGAAAGGGAGTCAAAAAAAAAAAAACGGGTTCGCGCGTTGCAGATGTCGGTTAAATATAAATCCGAGGCACTGTCCATTAATAATCCAGCTTATCAGATCAGAGGGGCAAAATACTTTTTTGATATTTTGCGATGACATCCGTTCTACTTTACAACCCTCTCTCCAAATCTTAGAATTACCTCAATTTTCCATTTTATCTGCCATCATGTCGATGGACTTGGATTCCCCTATGCCGATGCAGCAGGTTGCATACAATCCACAACAACAAACAGCAACGTAAGTCTTTCCCACCGCCTGCCTTGTTATACCGAGGAAGAAGCCATTTAACAATTATCTAGGATTCTATGTTGTAACTGCGGTGCTCCTATCGATGGGACAGCTTCTGCAGGCGCCCTTTGTGAAGATTGTGTAAAGCTTACAGTTGACATATCACAAGGAATACAGCGCGAAGCCACACTGCTCTGTTGTAAGGACTGCGAACGTTGGCTCCAGCCACCTTCCCAGTGGATAAGTGCCACCCTCGAGTCGAGAGAACTACTTGCGCTATGTCTCCGAAAACTACGTGGTTTGGGCAAAGTTCGCATTATCGACGCCGGGTTCATATGGACTGAACCTCATTCTAAACGAATTAAGGTCAAAATTACAGTTCAGCAAGAGGCCTTCGAAGGGACCATTCTGCAGCAGACCTTTGAGGTAGAATATGTGGTGGCGTCTCAACAATGCTCTGAGTGTGCCAAATCGTATACCCCTAATACCTGGAGAGCTTCTGTGCAAGTCCGGCAAAAAGTCCCTCACAAACGAACGTTCTTGTACCTCGAACAGTTGATTCTCAAGCATAACGCCCACAAGGATACGATTAACATCAAGGAAGCTAAGGATGGACTGGACTTTTTCTTCTCACAGCGAAATCACGCAGAGAAGATGGTGGATTTCTTATCTTCTGTTGCTCCAACTCGAGTCAAGAAATCGCAAGAGCTCATTTCCATGGACGTTCACACGTCGACCAAATCATACAAAATCTCATATTCCGTTTACCTGATACCTATTTGCAAAGATGATCTCGTTGCCCTTCCCATATCGCTGGCCAAGTCCTTGGGTAACATCCATCCTCTTACTCTCTGTTATCGTGTGGGAACTTCGATTAGCTTGTTGGATCCAGCTACCCTTCAAACGGCCGACATCCCTTCTCCAATATACTGGAGAACCCCGTTCAAAAACGTGGCAGATGTTCAAGAACTTGTTGAATTCATTGTTATGGATATCGAACCTGCCGGTAGATCAGTTGGCCATTTCCATCTCGCTGAAGTCACCGTCGCACGGGCATCCGACCTCGGAGTGAACGACACCACTTATTTCACCAGAACACACCTTGGCGGCGTCCTTCACGTCGGGGATTCTGTGAAGGGTTATCTGTTGTCGGGATCGAATTTCAACGACACGAACTACGAGGCTTTGGAACAAAGCCATACATATAGTTCTACAATCCCCGACGTGATTCTTGTGAAGAAGCACTATCCTAGGAAGAAGAAGCCCAAGAGAAACTGGCGCCTCAAGCGGATGAACCGTGTGGAAGAGGAGCCTACCGCCTCAGCACGGAAACAAGAGAGAGATCGCGCGGAGGAAGATTTCGAGATGTTCTTGCGGGATGTGGAGGAGGATACGGAGTTGAGAAGCACCTTTGCGCTTTACAAGGCCAACAAGGCGAAGGCTGATGCTGAGCGTATGGAGGGTATCGATAAAGATGCGATGAGTGTCGTGGAGGAAGGTGACGAGGATGACGATGACGATGGCATCCCTAAGATAAACATGGATGAGCTTCTTGACGATTTTGAGGAATTGAACGTGAAGGGTTAAGACGGCTTTTGCGTGATCTGCTTTTCGTTATGGCTATGACTGATATTTTGCATTTATGATGGGCCATTGGCGTTACTATGACGGTAGATATGATTTTTTAAAAAATAAAGTATTCAAGAATCACGGAATTGTGACGGTCTCTCTATTTGGACAAAGGGTTAACTAATGTAGATGGAAACGAATCTTATCCTAACCGAAACAACATAAATCAAGTGTATAAATATCTATAAGCACAAAAGAGAATGAACACCTTAGAAAATCTTCCCCAACACCCTCTTCGCATCTGCATCCAGTGCCTTCTCCCCTCTACCCCTCGGCTTCCCACCACCCAGAACCTCGTTCTGCCTAAACACCCTCCTAACATCCAAATCAGCTTTGGCATTAAGTCTCCTTGCCTCCCCAGCGCCAGCCACAGCGCCATCCACATTCCCACCCGCAGCTTTTTCTCCTTCCACTTCCTTCCCCTTCGCCTTCTCCGCCCTCTTCCTCCGAATCCCCTCAACAACCTTCCCCCTCTCCACCCCAGCCAAAAACGCCTTCTCCTCCCTCCTCGCCCGCGCATCCTCAATCCGCCTCCTCGCCTCCCTCTCCGTCCTCTCCCGCTGTACCTGCTCCATCAAATCCGCCCACTTAAACCCCTTCAGGTATTTAATGTTCAGCACGTCGTCATGGTACCAGCCGCCCTTCTTGCCGCCGACGATGGTCGCATTGAGGGTCTCGGCGCATATCTTCGCGGTCCGCTTGGAGGCAAATTCGACCCAGCCGTCTGTGTATGTGCGGCGGCGATTGCTGCTTGCTCTTTTGCCGGTAGTGGTGGATGAGGAGGCGTTGGGTGGGACGTAAGGGGAGAGGAATATTTTTGTGATGGGGCTGAAGCCGCGTTGGGTTAGGAGGGTCTTGAGAGCGGAAGGTTTGAGGTAGGGTGGGAGAGAGGAGAAGTAGATGACGCCCGTCTTGTTTTTCTTGCGGGTTTTCTTGGGTTTAAGCGGCTTGGACTTTGTGGTGGGAGCAGTGGAGGATGTCGTTGAGGCGGGTTTTTGATCTGATTGCGAATCGTATTCTTGGTATCCCTCCTCTTCCTCCCCGATTTCTTCATCTTTCCCTCCATCGGCGTGCTCTTCCTCGCCATCGGTATCCGCATTATCCATAACTTCGTCCTTATTCCCATCCTCATCTGCAGAAAGAAGCCCAGCATTCCGCCCGCCCTTAGAGCCCCGGCGGCTGACGATACCAACCCCACCCTCATTTTCTGACGCAGACTCTGACGCAGACTCTGACGCAGACACGGACAACTTCCTCCTTTTCGTCGCTCGTCCAGTTACCTTCCCTTTCCCCTTCCCCTTTCCCTTGCCTTTAGCTTCCTGTGCAGCGTCAGAGTCGTACCCGCCGTCGCTCCCTTCCCCATCACTGGATTCGATATCCAAATATTCGTTCCTTTTTCGGACTGTCATGATTGATTTCGTGTGATGTTCCGCATTCGCAGGGTAGAAAGGAGTGTAGAATGTTTGCGCTGGTGTATCGTGGTTTTATTTTCTCCCTAACATCGCTGCTTCAAAAGAGATAAGTCGAACACCCTACAGAAAGTTTTTTTTTAACAGGTTGCGGAGATGCCCACGTGGTCCGTGCACTCTCAGCCATTAACATTATTTTTGGCGTGCATAACTCACCACTAGCCATTCCGCTTGCCAGTAAATGATTTCTGTTTATTCGTTTTGTTCAGCGAGTATCAGAATTCAAGAGCTCTTGTTGTTTAATTTAATTTAATTTAATTTAATTTAATTCTTTTTGACCAAGAAAGTGATAATTAACAATGATGTGAACACCTCGATGTCATTCTCCAGAACCGAATTTCCAGGATTCCGTGTCTGCATACAAAACAACACTTGCGCGCTGATGTTGAGATGATATTGCAATTAGTCCAAGAATCAAGACCCAGAACAGCAAGAACAAAATGGAGAGAAATATATATTTCAGCCACAAATGAAAATCAGAACTCTCTTATATCACTTATTAGTTACAACCAAACCAGCACCAAAAACGTAGGTGATATCAATAAATACGATAAGTAGCTCAAATATGTGTCATAAATAAACCCACAACGATCCCATAGAAAATCAAATTACGAAATTATTTGGCCCTCCTCCCATCCATCTCACTCCCCAACCTTATACGGCCCGACCCCCTTCTCGAAGATAAGATGCGGTTTCCTTACCGCCAGGTCCAGGATAGTTTGGGCAAACACACTGTTCGCCCACGCGAACCAGCTACGCGTGTAATCGGCAACATTGTTGACGTCGACGGTTTCGTGGATCAGGCCGAGCAGACTAGCGTCGCGGACCANNTTTATTTTTTTTTAATTTTAATTTTTTTAAAAAAAAAAAAATTTAAAAAAAAAAAAAAAAAAAAAGATAGGAGGGAGGAAATATTGATAATTTCAAGGAATCATAAAACTTACTGTGAGGGCCGCCGATGCCATGGAACGCCGAGCCAGTCAGATAATACGGATTCCCTTCTTTGGACAATATCATCTTGCGCGTGTTCTGGTAGATTTCATCGTTCTTGTCGACGAAGCCGAGAACAGGCAAGGCGAGGAGGGAGGGGAGATTGGCGTCGTCCATGAGTAAACGCGAGCCATATCCATCCACCTCGAACGCGTATACCTCTCCAAACTTCTTATGCGACACAATGCCATGCTCGCGGATACCTTGCTCGATAGTGTTTGCTCTACCCTCTAGTGTTTTGATGAGCTCGTGAGGCCCACCCGCGGCTTTGATGGTTTTCGCCGTCCGCTTCAGCTCGACCGCCATCTGGGCATTGGCGGGGATGAAGAAGCCGAAGGTACTGGCGTCGTCACTGGGACGGAAGGCGCTGCGGACAAGGCCTGTGCCGTTGTTCAGGGGGTTCCCAATGCCGTCCAAATTCAAGGTTTCGGTGCCTACGTCGGTCATGCGCGTGAATGTGTATTCGTTGCGGATGTATTGGCCCTGTTCATCAAAAGTAGGTTCAGATTGTTCCTGGATAACTCGAAGGACGGTATCCACGGCCATGTACCATCTATCAGAGACAAAGTCCGTGGATTTGGTTTCGGCGAAGAATTTGTTTCCTAGCGCGAGGAAATTGGCTAGGGAATCGAGCTCGTATTTGCATTCGAAGACAACGGATTCTTCATAGGCGGGGTGAACGGTGTCTTCCTGGGTCGGGGGGATGGGTTTGAGGCCACTTGGAGGGGGCGGCTGGAACGCATTGCAGTAGGGAGACTGGAGGACGAATTCAACCTGGGTGTTGATGGCGCCCAAGATGAGGGTCTTGATTTTGGGATCTTTATTCGCGAGGGCTTGATACTGTGAGAGTTGATTTGTCGAGTCGCGCAGCCATTCCGCATTGATATCGCCTGTGACGATGAAGGACTGCGGCCCCTGCCAGGCTTCACCTTGCGGCTGTTGTCTTGATTTTTTGGATCGCGGCTCCTTCCCGGTCACATGCCATCGGACAGTGGTATCCACGGTGTTTGGGAATGCATTCCGGAAGATTTGGGCAAGGTCCTTGTCGACCATGCGGGATGTCACATCCTCGATGACCTTTTCAACAAGCGGTGATGAGAAGGTTCGACATGCCTCAGCAGGGCGTTGGAAGGAGAGCTTGAGAGGACCCTCAGAGTACGGTCCACTGCATAAAGAGGATCATCCATTGATCAGTAAAAACAATTCGAACTTGCGCACAGTCTTTTTATCTCTTAAGGAACGATGAAGTTCAGTAAGCGGGCGCTCACTGTTTAACCTGAGAGTACTCGAGGTAGTCAGGGCAAGCTTCCGCGAGCGATGCGGGATCATCTTGAGGGTTAGGCCCAGCCAGTGCAGTGTTGCAATGCTGGCACACGAGGGCAGCAAGCACCGCAGCTGTCTGGGGAAGGATTTTCATGCTTGCAAGCTGCTGTGCATGCACCAACTAGTCAAAGGTACTAGAAAATCGCAACGAGATAGGTGAGGTGACAGGCAACTTGCTGAAGCTGGGCTCATAGAAAGGCGTGGGCTGCTTGATTTTATTGCATGCGAGGACATGCGGGCCATATAAGTAAGTTATACCCCAGTTCTGTCCAGCCATGTACTCAGTGCAGTTACTCCCATTGACTGCATACCAGGACTCCAGGGTCGGTTTTGCGTCGAAAAGTGTGGGGAGAGCTGACCCCAAAGACCCAAGTGCAATGCCCAGGTGTAACCGTAATCCTGGTTCATCACCGTGGACTGCCCAAGCGTTGCCCAGTACCCCAGCTGCTTAGCGGCGCTGATCACTCGGTTGCGGCTGGAGCTTGGTCTGTTAGCTTTGCATAAAACCGGCCTGTAAGAGAAATCTGGACGACAAACAAACTGAAACCAGACGGAAGCCACTCCGTACAACTATATAACTTCCCGCGAAATTCAGCCATGTTATTATGATTTATTTTTTGACTACGGTTACAGAGAAATACATATTTCTAGCTACTTCAAGAGAGTGTTCTTAGCCACCGTTTCCCAACAACCAGCTTGGAATTCTGTCCCATTTTTTCCCATTCCGTTCTGTTTCGGTGAACCCGTCCTCATCTGCCCGCACTAGGCTGGGGTGATGTCCATCCTTGAAATATCATTCCTTTGTAATTCACACTCCCTATTAACTATGTAAAATGTATCTTACAAAGCGCGGATCTGCGGTTTAGTTGGAGATATAGACATAGGTAGCGCCGCTTCTCCTGAAATGTAAATGCAGAATACAGGCTCTCTAGTTCGATGGAATGTCCTACATTTTTAAATGCCCGATCTCTTGACGGTGCGGCTTTCACTACAAATGACACTTATTGGACCAAAGCGGACGGCAAGGAGAAAATGAAAAGGTAACAAGAAGAAAAAAGGAGGGGGGGGGGGGGGGGGGGGATACATATGTT
>QGQJ01001420.1:0-11558 GCA_003206725.1 Blastomyces emzantsi
CCCCCCCCCCCTCTCGTTTCTGGGAGGCCATTCTCGGTTTTAACATATTCACCATCTTAGGCGGCTCATGACGTGTTTCTCAATGAGCCCGAGCCTGAGAAAGGACGATGACTTGACATTTTCATGGCGCATAAGGGAGAGATATACAGGGGATAATATAGCATTCCTTCACAGGTCTTTTCAGTCTGTAATGAAATTTTATAGATGCGTTTGACGCATACGCTCAAATGCACGTGGTCTGGTCCGGAATATCAGCGGCCCGAATGCTTGGCGGTAAAAGCGGGATAATTCCCCAAATTAAGGTAAAAAAAAGCATCCAACTTCAACAACCTTCTCTCTAACATCTCCTCTCTCGATATACCTCCTCTTTCTCCCATATTCTTAGTGTATTATTTCCTCAGGTACGTCTCCCGTTACTGTCTACCTTTGCCTTGGGTGCATATATAGGTTCTTCAATTGGCTTTCTAGCTTCCTGACTGACTGATGGCTTTACAGAAAACTACCCCGCTTCCCCTTCCGTTACCAAACACAGCCATCATGACCGCCCCAGCCCACAAGTTCAAGGTCGCTGATATCGTAAGTATTCTGTTCTACTAATTACACGGGCAATTGATCCATTAGGCTCACCACTTTGTTTTTTAGTCACTGGCCGCCTTTGGCCGCCGGGAGATTGAACTCGCCGAAGGAGAGATGCCTGGCCTCATGGCCATTCGTGCCAAATACGCCGAATCCCAGCCATTGGCTGGTGCTCGCATTGCCGGATGTCTTCATATGAGTACGTCTACTTGTCTTGCATTTCTTAATTTGACCAGCTGTTAACTGATGTTTGGCCGTTAGCCATCCAAACCGCCGTTTTGATCGAGACTCTCAAGGCCCTTGGTGCTGAAGTGACCTGGACCAGCTGCAACATTTTCTCCACTCAAGATCATGCTGCGGCTGCCATTGCTGCCTCAGGAACCCCTGTGTAGGTTTATTAATTTTTCAGCTTTCCCCGTTTTATCTGTTTTATTCCATGGGATGGGCTCTTACTTGGTATGCGTGCAGATTCGCCTGGAAGGGTGAGACCGAGGAGGAGTACGACTGGTGTCTTGAACAACAGCTGGTTGCATTCAAGGATGGAAAGCACCTCAACCTCATTCTTGACGACGGTGGTGACTTGACTGGTCTTGTGCACAAGAAGTACCCTGAGATGCTTAAGGACTGCTACGGACTATCAGAGGAGACTACTACCGGTGTTCACCACCTGTACAGAATGTTGAAGAACAATGAGCTTCTTGTTCCCGCTGTCAATGTTAACGACTCAGTCACCAAGTCCAAGTTCGACAACCTTTATGGGTGCAGAGAATCTCTCATTGACGGGATCAAGCGTGCCACCGATGTCATGATTGCTGGGAAGGTTGCCGTTGTTGCTGGGTTCGGTGACGTCGGAAAGGGATGTGCCCAGGCCCTACATAGCATGGGTGCCCGTGTCATTGTGACCGAGGTCGACCCTATCAATGCCCTTCAGGCTGCTGTGTCTGGTTTCCAAGTCACCACCATGGAGGAGGCTGCCCCAGTTGGTCAAATTTTCGTTACCACCACTGGGTGCCGTGATATTTTGACAGGCGAACACTTCTCCGTCATGAAGAATGACGCTATTGTTTGCAGTAAGTAACCCTTAGGCAAGGTTAATATTTTGGTAGCTACTAACACGAACATAGACATTGGTCACTTCGACATTGAGATCGATGTTGCTTGGCTCAAGGCCAACGCCAAATCTGTCCAGAACATCAAGCCCCAGGTTGACCGCTTCCTCATGCCAAACGGCCGCCACATCATCCTCCTTGCCGAGGGCCGATTGGTCAACCTTGGCTGTGCCACCGGCCACTCCTCCTTCGTCATGTCTTGCTCCTTCTCCAACCAGGTCCTTGCCCAAATCTTGCTCTACAAGTCTCAAGATGAAGAATTTGGCAAGAAGTACGTCGAGTTCGGCATCACCAGCGGCAAGCGAGATATCGGTGTCTACGTTCTCCCCAAGGTCCTCGATGAGCAGGTTGCACTTTTGCACCTTGATCACGTCAATGCCAAGCTGTCCAAGCTCTCACCCAAGCAAGCAGAATATCTGGGCTTGGAAATTGATGGTCCTTTCAAGCCTGAGATGTAAGCTACCCCCTCCCCACAAACAACTTTACACAATTTTTATACTGCTGCAGAATTATATGCTGACTCACTTCTTTCCTCGGCAGCTACCGTTACTAAATCTATTCTCTTCTATTTTTCGGTGCATATACAACTGCGCAATATGCTGGGGTATGCATGCATGACACATAGACTTTTCAACATGAGGCTACGATGTTATGAATAAATCGCAGGGCTGTTAGTCCATCATTTAGACCCGGGGCCCAGGAAAGATTAAAAGCATTTGTCCTTCAACGGCAAAACTTGTCAAATAGGCATAATATGGGGTTACTGTTTTCTTTTTCCTTTTCACTTTCTTCAGTTTGATTCATAATTTTGCGCGTCGGGTGAATACATACTCTTTTTAACATATTTTATTTTTCGTTGGTGTTTTTGAGTCCTTGTGTTGTTTTATTTTGCCCCTTCTTATTTGTGTCAGTTGATGGTTTTCAACAATGGCAACTCTGACGTTCTAGAAAGCACCAGCGCTTTTCTATATTTCTCGGAGCCACGTTTCCTTTTCAACCCCCCCAGGGCTCCAAGGAAATCCTAGGAGGTGATTAATAAGATTCCCCCTCTAAATATAAATTTCAAGATTTCAACATGGCAACTTGTATCCTGCAACCCGTAACTTTTGCGTTCACCTTTGGCACAGCAAGCTTTTAACCAAATATCACGGGGAAAGCCTCATGGAAGCCCATGAAGTTTAAAAATCTTTTGTTCACCCGAAATGAAAAAGTATGAAGCAAAAATACTCGAAATCTCTATCATCAAATACATACTACACATCTCTCGCGGATATTTGCAGCTAATTGTATGCTGCATTCTGTTTGTCTTCTGCAGTCGAGAGGCAGGACCAGAAATTCCAATAATCCAGACCGACACCAAGAAACAAATGAAAATAGCTTTCCAATTTACTGTCCAGTCCTGACGCATTCTTGACACATCTTCAGGCAATCTGCATGCCACCAGCAAGGAATGCGGAATGCTCGGTCTGTAATAATTGGCGGGCATGGAAAGCAAAAAGGATATTTTGTACGACCCCAGCCCCCAAACAGTGTAACATTTCGATAATAGGCGCATGGAAATAGGGAAAATTGAAGAAAGCCCCGAAACCAGGGATTGAATCATTTTTGCGATGCCATTTGCGACGCCACAACAGCAGAATCTGATAAGCCTTTCTCTGCTCAAGCTCGAAAATTTCATCTAGGCCTACATAGTTCAGATTTTTGCCTGCCGATTCTTGTTCGCAAAACTGCTCCTGCGAGGCGAGGAAATAATTGGCTCGTTTACTCGCTGAGTACGCTTTCAGTCAAACATTCTTTTTTTCCTTTTTCCATTCCTACAGAGCTAATTAACTAAAAGAAGAACCAAAATTGAGCTCCATGCAGCGATATTTCAAGCCCAGCTCACTATTGGCGTTTTAGCGGAGCACCCTGGCGGCCCTGGTCGTTTTGGTGTACACCATTGGTCGACTGCAAAAAATCGGATTTTGGGCTCTGCGTAATTTTATACGCAGCGGCACTTTTTGCTAACTCTGCACGAGAATCTACTTTGTAATATTCGAACGCCAATGAAAGATGGCGACGATGCTTCGCAGGTCTGCCACTCTGCCGAAAATCGCAGACTCAAATGGCGCTCCCGTCAGAAGCAAGATCGCCGGCCTCCTTTGAGGTCAATGCTCCAATGAAGACCATTCTTCTTGACAGGAATACAGCGCCACACAAGCTGAAGCTCATATGCGACATACGTAACCAGATTGGGAATGCAGCTACACAAGCCAGGGAGCAAGGGAGAGCGGGGTATGATCCGGCCCGTTTGCGAATTCATTCTTTTTCTTTTTACTTGGCTTGACCTTTCAACTTATACCATCGAGTCATGAGAGTGTGAAAAAATATTTGATATATTATACCGATATCGTCATGTCTTGTTAAGTGAAGCTGTTTCGTTCTTAATGCTGTCATTCCTTCGGTAAGCTTCTATCACCAGCGTATACCAAGGCCCAGGTAGCTCTACAGGAATTGGCTGGTACGAGGAAAATCATGGCACACGGAAATAAATTGCCCTGGGGCCTTTCGTTTCGATCTTCGGAAGGGTTTATTCTGCTCGTTGTCTCTGCGGCATTATTCACGGTAAATTTTTTCACACTCTTATCCTCAATACCTTTTTTTGATGTACGGAGCAAACGGTGTGGCTAACGCAAACGGACAGGATACTCTTGTATACGGAGTGGTTAGTATTCCAGTATTTATTCTCTCCCCATAACGGACGGCACTCCTGACTCTGCTACCCTAGATTGTCCCAATTGTGCCGCTGGCACTTACAGATCGCGCAGGTGTTCCGCATGAAGAAGGTTGGTAGAAATCCAGCCAACATTGTGATTCTACACTCGTCAAGCCTCAAATGGAAATATCTTGCTAACGGACAATGACCTACAGTGCAGAAATGGGTTTCGATTCTACTAGCAACATATGGCGCAACGTTCCTCGTCGGATCCCGTGAGTGGAGGATAATCTCATTGAAATTGACGATGATTGACTGTAGCATAATCGGAAGTTTACATATAAGCTGACGGTCTGATACCCTCTCCATTTGATCAGCTCTCTTCGGCTACTTCGCGGATCGTAGCAGGAGTCGGCAATTACCCTTCGTTATTGGATTGGTTGCCATGATATTGGCGACCTCCTTATTCCTCGTCGGACGGTCTCTAGGCTTGTTCATAGTTGCAAGAGCTATGCAAGGACTTTCAGGCGGTGCGGTTGGTGCGGTCGGCATGGCGTTGGCCGTTGATAGCGTCCCTAAGGAAAGAATGGGACAAGCAATGGGATATGTCTCCCTCGCATTGACTTGGGGCGTACTGTTCGGGCCGATTGTGGGAGGGGTTATGTATGTGTCTTAGTCTTATCTTCGCATTGTCCTTGTCCCCCCTTGTTCCCATCGGAAAACACATCTAACCAAAGTCTTGCGGTAGGTTTACCAAGGCAGGTTATTATGCAGCATTTGCGGTACCGATAGCGTTATTATGCATCGACATCGTGTTGCGGCTTCTTATGATTGAGAAAAAGGGTATGCGGGGCCTCTACATGATCAACTGCGTGCAATAGCGGAAGCTAATTTGGAGGACTATAGTTGCAAGCAGGTTGTTGCAGGAGAGGTTAGGCGCTAGAAATCACACAGAGACATGCGATCACACATCCCCGCCGGGCTCGTCGAGTCGAACTCAATCTTTAGGTTCTGATTCAGACAATACAATTGACGAACAATCCCCACTCATCCAACGAACTACCAACGGCAATTCACAGCCTACTACCACGAAAACACTCATAATATACCACCTGCTCAAGGATTCCCGGATATTGGTTAATTTGTTTGCAACCGTGATTCAGTCAATTGTATGGACCGCATTCGAAACGGTAAGTTTTGTGGCATTTACCCCCTGTTGAATACCCTCAGTTGAAGTAGAATACTATATCAAAGTCGCAACGCCTTTTTTCGGCTAAAAATATATGACCTTTACAGACACTTCCCCTATTCGTGATGGATAAATTCAACTGGACCCCAAGCGGAACCGGAATTCTATTTCTCATCTTCTCCCTTCCTTGCCTTTTTGGCGTCGTTATCGGGAAGGGTGCGGACCGTTGGGGATCGCGCATATTCGGAACGTTTGGCTTCGCTCTTGCAGGTGGCCCACTCATCCTTCTCCGGCTCGTGCAGCACAACACCACAGGACAACAGGTACTTCTCGGCGCATTGCTCGTTCTCGTTGGTCTCGCGATTACGGTCGTTCAGGTAATCACGATGACAGAAATTTCTCACGCGGTCGATGAGCTGGAGGAAAGAGATCCCGTCTTGTTTTCAGGGCCCAGTGCCATGGGTCAGGGCTATGCGCTATATAATATGGCTTTTGCTGCTGGGCAGCTTCTTGGTCCGATAATTGGTGGGTTTGTCATCACCAGCATTGGGTGGGCGGGTATGAACTTGTCGCTTGGTTTGATCTGCTTCGCGTCCGCGATCCCAATGGCACTGTTCTGCGGAGGCACCATCATGTCGCAGAAAGGGAAAATGAAAGTCCGCGATTTGTCAGGGGGAGGTGAGGCATATGAATCCTAAGAATGACATGGTTGATCATAAGGGTAAGGTGAAAGTCAACACGTATGTTTAATTCGACGTTAATCCTGGCCATTTGAATTTAACCAAGAACATGATGGTTAGTGGGGAGCCACGCGAACGAAGGAGGGATATCCTTGTCCAAGCCACCTTTTTCTCAAGTTGGAATTCGTGCTTGCAAAATGGGAAGGGAAAAATTTTGGTTTGATGTTCAAGATTTCTGATTATTATATTTATTTAGCCTTAATTATCTAACATGTATATTTTTCAGCAAGACTTACACAGGGTGATCTCGCAAGCTATATACCGCCCCACGAAGTTGCATGTCTTGTTTGATTTGTCTGCTATTGAAATAAACTTTGGTACTAGATTAGCGCATTGAGACGGCTACCGAATCTGCCAGGAAAAAATGCATCAGCTCGGACATATCTATGAGGCTCACCAGGTTGCGGCTGGAGGGCCACAACCTCACGTCACTCTGCTCAAGCTAGAGACCGTTTCCTGCCCTATCATTATGATTAAAGTGGTATTGGAGGTGACAAAAGGAGCGAGTCTGGTGTTTCATTACTTGGACGAACCCGTCTTTTAACAGTGCATCTTCTTCCCCTCCATGGCTTGGGGCCCCGCACCCTCGCGCCAATTGTATCTATGGTGACCAAATGCCAGACCCATATGTGTCTCGTCAGAAGGGAATTCAAAACCGCGTATTCGTAGGGAGCAGAGCATTCAGTCGATCACAAGCAATACGCGCTCGCTTCGTTAGAAAGTGGGCCCCCCAAGTCCCGACCGAGAAAGGAAGGGCATACACGCACAGAGAGCCAACCCCCTCCAGGAGAATCGACTCACGGTGCTGAAGTCCGAATTCCGAGATCTCATTTTGCGGATCTCATTCCATGGACCACCTGGGGGGATTGCGTATAAGCTGAACCGTGTCGGATACAAAATTTTAGTTCGCGGACAAGTGGGCCTGGTCTCCAAATTCCTGCTAGTTATTTTTAAGCATTAGTTGCTAAGTTAGTTATACTGACCGTTTCACTCTTGCGATGCCATGAAAATCTGTCATTTGCCTGGGAACATTCATGCCCCTTCGGGCTCTTCCCCAAGACACTTGTCGATTGACACCCCCGATTTAAACTATTGGGATTGAAGACTGGGTCGTCGATGTGCGGCTGCAAAATGTTCACTCTAATCAATATCGGCGAGTCGGCAGTAAGCACCACAATGGCATGCGAAACTCGTCGGCCAGCATGACCAGTCCCAATCTCACCCCGCCCTCCGGGATGTCTTTTTAATTCTGGATTTCCAATCATTGGGGGGTGCTCATATTTAGAGGATTCCGGTGCCCTTGTGGAGCTGAACGGTTCTATTTCTGAGCGTACCAAATAGGCTCATCCTCCGCGTAGTCCCACTGCAGAATTGGAATACATATAAGACCGGTTTCGCTCACGAGTTCCTGACGTTAACCTTTCCGATTCCTTTGTTTCTTTTCGTACTTTATCGTTTATATTTGATTTGATTTGATTAATAAATTTTCGACTGGAAATTCGAAGGTTGGCTAAGGATAATTCTGAACCACGAACTAGGGAAGGATTAGTATAAATATGGAGGCTTTCAACAGAATCGCTAGGTCTTTGACTGCAGACGGACCGGATCGTGTTCTGCCTGGGGTTGCTTTGATCGCAGCTAATAAAAACGGTGAGCTTCTCTATATTCCTCTTCCAAACGTAGCCGTTCGATACGGGAAGATCAAGTACTGACCACTACCAAAAAAAAAGGGGACACTTTGTATTCCGAAAACTTTGGCTTTACCGATAAAGGGCCGTTCACTGTCGATACTCCAATTTGGGTTGCATCATGCACAAAGCTCGTGACTTCAATCGCCGTTTTGCAATGCGTTGAGAAAGGGCTCGTCGATCTAGATGAAAATGTCGGGCGTATCCTGCCTGAACTAGCGGACCCAGACGTTTTGCACGGCTTCGATGAAGGGACAGGAGAGCCTCTTATAAAGAAGGCAGAGAAAAAGATCACTTATCGCCATCTCCTTTCCCATACATCCGGGCTTGGCTATGACACCTGGCATCCATCATTGGTAAAGTGGAGGGAGGCAACGAAGACAAAGCCAGTAACAGGGCTTGTGCCAGTTGTGAGTTGAGTTCCAGAACTTGCAAAGCTATCATCCTCTCTTAACCATACGTCTGGGACGATTGATGTCAAGGAAAACTAATTGAGTAGGAAAAACTCGTCTACCCGTTGCTGTTTGAACCTGGAGAGGGGTGGAGCTATGGCGCAGGCCTCGATTGGGCGGGAAAAGCTGTCGAACGCTTGAATGGGGGGATTAAATTAGAAAAGTACTTCAGAGCGCATATCTTCGAGCCCCTTGGAATGCAGCATACAACACTCAGGCCCTCCCAGAGCAGCCATATTCTGGCGACTAAGGCTGAGTCAACAGCCCGAGCTCCGACAGGCGAACTTATACCTACCCCGGTAGAAACCCAACCGATTCTCAAACCTGCTGATGAGTATGGCGGCCATGGACTCTGGTCCACTGCAGCAGAGTACATCAAACTTCTAGTCTCTATCCTGAAGGACGATGGTAAACTGCTATCGTCTGCAACACTTTTGAAACTTTTTGAGCCCCAGCTCCACGACAATCGTCATCTCATTCAATACATGCACTCGAGTAGGACCGAGATGGCTATGACAAATGGTATGCCAGGGAATGGAACTTGGAACCATTCGCTATGCGGTGTCCTGGCGACAGAAGACATACCAAATAGGCGTTTGAAGGGGGCAATTAACTGGCATGGACTTGATAATACTTACTGGGTAAGTCTTGCTCCGGAGGAGGAAGAAAAAAAACAAACAAAAGAGGTTTCCCAGAATACAAACGACCGAATCCATTCAATAACAATTATTTCAATGCTAACGCCATACCGTCACTTCCCTTCCAGTGGATTGATCGCGAACGTGGAACGTGCGGACTCTCCGCAACCCAGCTCGCTGGCTATATCGATGGTGAAATGGTCTCGCTGTTCAGCAAATTCGAAGCCATGATCTTCAAACATTCTGGCGCTTGATTACCTCAGGTGACGTTAAGTTAGTTAACAGGGTAGTTTCTTTCTGATGTTAACTGTTTTGATATTTCAAGCCCCTGGAGGACGCGCGGGAGGCTCGGTGATGCCTGGACCCTTAAACCTCTTTTCCTCAGATCAACCACGAAGCACCAGTTATATATTATAGTAATGGTGTGGGGAGGTCTCTTCGGTTAAAGGATCAAGCCTTCAGACACTCCGGACCGTTGGTGATATATCTTCTAATGACTGAATGGTAAATAGCAATACAAAGACAAAATTTGCTTTTGATGAAACGAATTGGCAATTGAGTAGCAGAGAACGATAGTCAGATAGCGACGGCTTGATCGCGGGCACCCATTTGTCCATGAGACGAACTGACAAATAAATACACTCGCCCTGCATTTAGATGCATGTTCCTAACATCTAAAGAGTTTAAAAGTAAACTCCTGTCGTGAACCAGGAATAGAATTATTACGTACGTACCATAGTAAAGAGCTCTACCTGACAGCTCTTGTTGAATTCTAGCTATGCAGAATCCTCCAGCATAACACAGAATGTAACTTTGAACGAAGCTCCATCTGTACAGTATATGTCAAGTGGAATCTGAATCCCATTCTGATCTCCCCTGGTGGTTTTCATTCGTGGCCTTCTAAAAATAAGTGTCATCTAATAACAAAATACCTCAGTAGTTATGGAGGTTCATGTCAAAAGTTCTTACCTGCCAAGCTGCTATATAACACCACCAAATTGAGATTGCACAAATCTGCTTCATTATAATAATATTCAAATCTGTAGTAAGAATAGTATTCTCTATAGAGTATTCTCTCATTAAATTGCTTGTCAAGATGGCTTCTAATACTGATATTGCAATGTGTTCTCTAGTGATTACTCTTAAATCTATTGCTCAAAAGACCTCTCTTGAAATATCTGACATTACTGGCATATCTGTTCATACAATCAATCTTATATATGCTCATGCAATCAAATGAGGATTTGATTCAAATGCTCAATCTTTTATCATTAATGATATCTATTTCAAAGATGCTCCTCACTCTGACAGACCTTTCAAACAGACATCTGAAGCTCAACAACAGATTATATTCAAGATGCAAACTGATCACTACAGCTGTGAGAAAACCTGTGCTGATATTACAGATGAACTCAGTCAAGAAGACTTTAATATTTCAGTCAAAACAATTCACAGGATTCTGAAGACAGCTGAATTTCAGAAGACAAAGTCAATACAGAAGCCTGATTTGACTAAAAGAATGAAAGAAGAAAGACTTCAATTCTGTCTACTTCATAAGGATTGAACTCTTGAGGATTGAAAATTGATTATATGATCTGATGAAACCTCTGTGATTCTTCTTCATCAATGTGGTGGATATCAAATATGACAAATCAAGGATGAGGCCTTTGTACAAAGTTGCATTCACAAACAATGAAAAGAGTCTTCTGAGTTCATGTTTTGAGACTGCTTTTTCTATGATAAAAAGAGTCCCTGTCATTGCTGGCTTCCAGAGACTGCTGCTGAAAAAGCTCAATCTCTTAAAGATATTGAAGCTTTAAATGCAGAATTGAAGCCTCTTTTAAAGAAGAAATGAGAGCTGGAAAATGAAATGAGACAGCTTAATCTTCATCAACTGCCTGGCAGCAAGTCTATATAGAAATGGAATAAGAAAACTGACAAGCTTTCTTATGATATGAACAGCAGCATCAACTGATATAGATATCAGAAGAAAATACTCATTCCAAAGCTCTTTTCCTTTGTCAAAGAGTGTGAAAAAGAACATTTAAATATAATTGTCCAGGAGGATAAGGCTTCTGCTCATGATCACTATATTCAACACAGAATCTATGATATATATAATGTTCAACAAATACTCTGGTCAGGCAATTCTCCAGATCTTAATTCAATAGAATCTTGCTGGCCCTGAATGAAGTGCAAAATCATCATAAAGAGAGCTTCAAAGAGTCAAGCAGAAGCAATTAAAGCATGAGAGCAGTGTTGAAAGGATTTTCCACAGGAGACTATACAGACATGGATAGAGTGGATTCCTACTCATATTCAAAAGATTATAGAGCTAGAAGATGAAAATGAATATAAAGAAGGCCACAGATGATTGTATATAGATTATATGATATAGAACATGTCATTAAAAGCTTGCTACTCTATATATGCAAAACATGGCATCAAAAGCTCGCTATCTTCATATTATA
>QGQJ01001423.1:0-16749 GCA_003206725.1 Blastomyces emzantsi
GTGTATATATTCTCAATGCCCTGCCGGACCTATCCTGGTGATTTTTTATTTTTATTTTTTTTTATTTAAAACATGTAGGCTATCTATCCATGTCAGGTACAATTGAATATGTATGTGGTGAGTTTATAATAAGTGGGGAGATTTGGCTTTTGTGTCCGGTTGGATATATATACCATTCTTCGCGCCATATGTATCTACATATATATGCGCCGAACGACGCCGTAAGTTAGAGATATGGTTTGGCTATGCGGAGAGAAAAATAACATCGGTTGATTTAACGGGTGCCTTGAGCTCCATACGGGGCTACTTCTTCTGTTGTCGGTGATGGTGCTGGTCTGCTTGTTCCCCTTTATTCTGATTTATTTTAGATAACATTCGCTGCCTGTAATATCTGGGCAGGGGCCCAGCGAACGAGGGTGCCTGGCATCCATATCTCCTCGAATTTCCACTTAGACACGGTTTGATTGGCTTCGTTCGGGTAGCAATTGAGCACCAAAGCCTTGGAGGACGACAGTCTTTCGGCCATCCAATGTACTAACCATATGCTCGCCCAGTAACCTGTAATAGTTTGATGTTGTAGTATTCCAATCTCCATCGCTGCTGGGACGAAGTGGTAGCGATGAAGTAGCTTAGCTCATTGCTCAATACCAGGCAACATTTCACCCTCCCCTTCCAGCACTTTCCGCCCCGAAGCTTTCAAAACGCCATTCAGTATCTCCCTGACCTGCTTGCACCCATCCAGCCCCACCGCAAACATAGTTTCCAGATATGAAATATGTACACCCGACTCCATCTGGACAACAGAGAGCATCTGATTCTCCTCCTCATCATCCATCGAATCGTCCCCCGTGGGCGCCGGGTTCGTATTCGCTACAGTCATGAAGGGAAGTTCTTGTTCTTCGGGCAATGACATGTCGAGAAGTGGATCCAGACTTTCGTTAATTCCGCCCACTCGGGTCAGTTCAGGCGCCGCCGGGGTGGATGCCCTCCCGCTCATTCCGACGGTGCACGCGCAGAGAAGGCCAGGCATTGGTATCCCAGCATCCACCAGTGCTAGAGTGCACGCGTTTATGCATGCTGCGAAGAGAGAGCCGTCGGATGATAGGACAGAAACGTGGAGGGATATTGTGCTATGAGGATATAAGTGGGTGTGGAGATGTGGTTGAAAGGCGTCACGGAGGGCGGTGGCTAGATCTGTAGATGCTTGTCTGGAGCTTTTGGTCAGAGTTGTCTACGAAACAGGCGGGAAGGAAACGGTAACCCAACAGCTACCAATGGGGTATTTAAAACTACTAACCTATCACCCCCACCGCCAGCCGCGCCCTTCTTCTTCCTGTCAACCCCAGAAAACCCTGCAACATTGACAGCAACAGATACAACGGCTCCTTCACGAGCAGGGCCTGTTGCTTCGGATCGTCGGCCTTCCGCCGGCCCATGGACCATACAAATAACTACTGTATTCCCCATTGTGAGATATGACGATCCAGAGCTTGCAGGGTTCGTGGAGATCTGGGCTTGCATTAAACGGAGCTCATTCCAACGCCTGCCATCTAGCCGAAGCCTGGTGAGGCGATATGTTGTTGAGGTGTCGAGAGGCATTGTAACAGGCGGGTTTTGTAACCACCAGGTTCCGGGCCTTAAGAAGGCTTTTTGGACGTTCCAATTACCAATTGACTGCTGGTGAGAGCACACCCTAGCAGATCGTCTGCTATCCGATATAATAAAGCGCTAAGGTGCAGGCGTATATACTTTTTTGGTGGCGGGGTTGAAATAATATGTAGTAGTTCCGAAGAGGACTTGGAGAGGGACCAGCCAACAAAAGGAAGCCGGAGGACGGAGGATATTAGCGGAAAAATTAATTCTTGTTCCTGGTCAACTGAAATGTGAAATGAGGTTGTTAGAGCATTAATTGTTGGTAGTTATCTGCACGAAATTTCACGGTCTTCACTGGAATGAAATCTTTGAAGTCGAGCTCTTTGCCGTTTTGGGAAATCTTTAGGTTCAAGGATGGCCGTCGAGCTCATGTGACTTGGCGAAACTCTCGCGGATCTTCGCGTGTAAATATGTCTCCCCCAAAGTCGCCAAAGACCAACACGCGGAATTCGATGCAGCAACTACTTTGAGGATGGGCCCCCACTGGGAGCTGGAGAATTCCGATGCCACCACGCAAAGTGATGATGTGAGCGACGATGACTTGGGCTATCCGAGAATTGCACCTAAGATTTGGCGACACCGGAGTGAGAACAAGGAAATTGGAGGTATGGTGTCCTCATTAATCACGTCGGTCCTATGAAACTGACAGGAATCGGATATAGGAAGCGCTTCATCAGATCAACCCGAACCAGCCCGCAACTCAGAACCCCCAACTGTACGCATAAAGCAGGAGACGATATCAATATCGGATGAGGAATTTGATGATGTAGCTGGTTTCGACGACGGCACAGCCACATATGAGAAGTTCAAAAATAGAAGGCAGGCCCAGCGCAAGCAGGCCAGTGCCAAAGCACGTAAAATTAAAGGCACAGTTCAAAATGCCGTTGTCGGCAAACGACCGATCAAAACTGACGCTAACTCATCCCACAAACGCCAGCGGCCGCTAAAGGAATATGGGGAATTATCTTCTGACGATGATTTGATGGAACACTCTCTCCCGGGTTACCTTCAAAACCGTCGCGCAACATTTGACAAGAAGACAGCGTTGCTGAAAGAGGCAGGATTGAAGTTACCCCCAAGTTTTGAGGATGTTGAGTTTTCCGATGACGAACGTTTGGAAGATCTGACCGAGAAGCCGAATTTTCAGAAAGCTACTCCGTCACGAAAGTATGAGGACATACAACTCCCTTATTCTCTGGGTTTGATTCCAGCTCCAATTGCGCAATGGTTACGGGACTATCAAGTCCAGGGGGTTGAATTTCTACATGAATTATTCGTTTACCAAAAAGGGGGGATCCTTGGTGACGACATGGGTCTAGGAAAAACAGTGCAGGTTATAGCGTTTTTAACTGCTGCATATGGGAAAACAGGTGACGAGCGAGATGCTAAACGTATGCGGAAGATGAGGCGGAGGGGAGACAAAGTTTGGTATCCTAAAACTCTGATTGTTTGTCCTGGGACGCTGCTGCAAAACTGGAGATCGGAATTGGATAGATGGGGGTGGTGGCACATGGAGATATACCATGGTGCTGGAAAGGAAGCAGCTTTGCAATCTGCCGCCTCCGGGCGAGTGGAGATCATGCTAACAACCTACAAAACATACGTGCTTAATAAAGATGCTATTAACATGGTCGAATGGGACTGCGTTGTGGCGGATGAGTGCCACGTTATCAAGGAAAGGAAGTCGGAAACTGCGCAATCGATGAACGAAATTAACGCTCTTTGCCGGATTGGCCTTACAGGTACTGCCATCCAGAACAAATACGAAGAACTCTGGACATTGCTCAACTGGACCAACCCCGGACAATTTGGCCCGGTGTCCACCTGGAAATCCACAATTTGCGACCCGTTAAAAATGGGACAGTCTCATGATGCAACTGTATACCAACTTAGCAAAGCAAGGAAAACTGCGCGGAAGCTTGTTGAGAACCTGCTACCCCATTTCTTTCTTAGGCGCATGAAAACGCTCATCGCAGACCAATTACCGAAGAAGAGTGATCGTGTCGTATTCTGCCCGCTCACGCCGACCCAGGCTGACGCATATGAGAGGGTTTTGGACAGTGATATAGTTGAGTACATTAGGACTTCATCCGACCCTTGCAACTGCGGATCAGGCAAGAAGGCCGGCTGGTGTTGTCGTATGTACTTACCCCAAGGGGGCAAATGGCAAAGCTATGTCTTCCCGGCAATTTCAAACTTGCAAAAGCTCAGCAACCACCTCGCGATTCTCATCCCGCAATCACAAGACTCACTAGAGAAGCAAGACAAAGACCTGGAGATGCTACAGATCGCTTTGCCGGATCAATGGCGACAGCTATATGCTACAAGGGATTCGATCCTTAACTATGCAAACCACGAGTTTTGCGGAAAGTGGAAGGTGTTGAAGAAGCTTCTCAGGTGGTGGCATAGTAATGGAGACAAGGTTCTTGTCTTTTCCCACAGCGTGCGGCTGCTTAAGATGCTTCAGATGCTTTTCAAGCATACTAGCTATAACGTTAGTTATTTGGACGGTGCTATGAGCTACGACGATAGGACCAAGGTCGTGGACGGTTTCAATGCCGATCCTCGAGAATTTGTGTTCCTAATCTCTACCCGTGCTGGAGGGGTAGGGCTAAATATCACATCTGCCAATAAGGTAGTCGTCGTCGATCCGAATTGGAATCCTGCATACGACCTCCAGGCACAGGACCGTGCATACCGTATTGGGCAATCAAGGGATGTGGAGGTGTTCCGCTTAGTGTCTGCGGGGACGATTGAAGAAATTGTTTATGCACGTCAAATATATAAGCAGCAACAGGCAAACATCGGGTACACGGCCAGCACCGAACGCCGGTACTTCAAAGGAGTCCAAGAGAAGAAGGACAAAAAGGGCGAAATATTTGGCCTCTCCAATATGTTTCAGTACCAAGGTCACAATATTGTCTTAAGAGATATCGTAAATAAGACGAACGTGGCAGAAAGCAAAGTGGGCGTGAAAATCGTCGATCTCGAGTTGGAGGACAACAAGGAAGGGCTTGATGCGCAACCCATTTCTTCACCCAAAGATGAGGAGGACAATGGCGCAATGAGCCAATTGGCCGCCATGATCCGAGGAGAAGCTATCGCAACGGATAACACTACCGAAAAAGTTGTCCCAGCTAAACATGACCCAATCCAGGCGATATTGGTTGGAGCGGGCGTTGAATATACGCACGAGAACTCTGAAGTCATTGGATCGTCAAAGATTGAAGAACGCCTCAGCCGTCGTGCGGAGATGGCAATTGATGGTACCAGCTTTGGTGAGGAGCAGGTTTTCCAAGCGTCGCAAGACGACGTCTCCTCAGGCTTTGCCGTGAGCCATGGCGGGGAGCGCGTTCCGTTTAAATATCACCCTCCAGAGGATGTCAAGAGACGCCAGTTTTGCAGCATGTCCAAGCGATTTGGATTTGAGAACCCGATCGAGTTTGCTCTGGTTGTTGAGGGCATGACGCAGGCACAGAGGAGAAGTTATCTGGCTAGGTGGTATCGAGAGCGACAGGCTGCGCTTTCAAGCGGGGTGAATACGCCGGTCAAGGATGATGTGGTTCTGCTGCACAATATACCGCAACATGAATCTCCAAGTTGATAAATGGTTTAATTGTCTGTGATTCCAGCATCACTTTCATAAGCTATTTTTATGATACCATGATATCATTGTCCAGAGACCATTCGACGCTGCGCATATGTTCATGCCATCAGCACCATAAGCCATTGCCGTCGGGAGAGAGCGGTCTTGCAGGCCGGTAGACCATAAGCTGCCTGTGATCTGCCAGAAGCTTGACCTTCTCACTAGAACAAATCTAGACTTTCGGGTCGGTTGATAACTCTGCCTGAGTCGACATACGCGGACAGCCATACTAATGATGTAGCCAGGGATGACTTACGACTTACAGTTTTGAAATTCAGGGTACAACCGCGCCACTGGACCGGCTGGCTTTACCTACGCGTGGTGTCACCGACGGTTTCAAGACGGCTACTACGTTTACAGCCGCCGCTTCCAGGCTTTTCCGCCTATGCGGTCAAATTCTCCTCATTATTAATTCTTATATTGCTTAGCCACCTTGCGTTACGAAAGTGAGCATGACGTTGGGTGTGGAGGGAAGAAACTTAGCGCAAAAGTAAATCGCTGTCATTCAGATAGGCGCCAATGTAAACAAAAGACGCCCCAACTCCACGCTTTGAAAATAAATAGTAATAGTAACAAAAAGTAAACAAAGGCGCCCGTTGTACGTTAAATCATACAAGTGATTTGTGTATCCTTGTCCCCTGACCAGGGTGTCAAAGCCAAGAAAGTGTCCATAATGCTGGAAGATTAGGCCACTTCTCCTGCCACTTGGCAAGTATCTCAGGAACTTTTTCATCGAAAGATCTCCTAGCTTCACCAGTGCCTTGATCCCAGCCATTCGTCCCATTAATCTTCCGTTCCTGATCGGCCGCATTGTTCAGCCTATCAGCCAGGTCGAGGATCGCCTTGGAACCAACCAACGCCTCCTCGTGATTGTCGCGGATATCGACATTGAATACGTGCACCGGGCGATTCAAGGGAGCACCGCGATTCATCAAATCATCAACCACGGCATCCCAACATCTCTCCTCGCAGGTAATGATAGCATCGACCAAGCCGCCCTCCGTGCCCAGCGCACCCTTATCCCCCCTCGACACATGATCCAGCCGTGGCATTCCAGGTATCCATTCTTGGAACCGTTCCGGACCCCATTTCACGCCTTTGTTTCGCTCGAGCATGGGCAGGACGCCATTATTGCGGTATAGCCTGGGGTCTTTCTGCATTAGCTCGTCGTATATTTGGGCGTAAGATACGGTGTTGAAGTTATAGACATTAGGTTGCGTGATGGATGGGCCTGGGAGTCGGACTAGGGATCCGGTGCCAAATGAGATTACTGGATACGAGGAAGGGGGTGCGGATAGGCGGTTATGTGCCTCCATCGACCGGTTTTGGTTGGCTGCGCATACTGTGCAGAATTTAAGTTTATAGGATGTAGATGACGGGTGAGGGGGGGGTGGTGTAGGTGATTCATCGGCCGTGCCATCCAGTCCTGTCGGAGGCGTTGAGGTAGAAGGCTCTTGGGGTGGAGGGGGCGGTGGGGGAGGAGGTGGAATTGGAGTGGTTGCTCGAGCAAGTCGAGGGTCTGTACTCATGTTGCTGGTTTATTTCCCTGTTGCTGCGTGGTCTACTAATCTACTGGGCCGTATTGTAATGTCTATCAAGAGTTGTCGGGAACTCTGGTTGGGAGGGCCGAAATTTATATATTATCTTGTCGGATGAAATTGCGAAATCAGGGAGGGTGAAAAGTTCGATCACTTATGAGATGAACCCGCTAGGAGATTTGCAGTCAGCAATGTGATCCAACGTATTCCAGCTAATTCAAAAGGTAGGTATGCCAAATTTCAATGTTGGGGATTCAGTTGGTGTGTATATTATGCGTATTTTAAGTGTCTCCTCATGTGGGAATAGGACAGCTCCAATAAAAAGGTTCATCATTTTGAGAAAGGCAGGATGTGCAACATGCATAGAATACAGAATTGAAAGGTTCGTAGCATACCGTAATAGAATTTCTCATCCTCCATAGACAGGTGGTTGGCTATGAGGTGGCTTAAGAGAATTCTGTCTCTTTTGTGCTAGTTTTAATTGTTGAAGCTGGGATGAGAAATTGTTGTGAAGTTGGAACTTTGAAATGTGAGATTTTGTGGAGGGAAGACTGCTTAGTCATCAGTTCATCCTAGCGCCATAGGTAAGCACAAAATATCCAGCATATTCTATTAGAAATATACAAGGAATGGGCATTAACATATGAGGATTTGGAGAAATATCGCTTTGGCTAGGTGATAACTGACAATCTCTGAACTTAACGCCTGTAGTCGAAGTGGAAGAGATATTATAAATATTCTATGGATAAATCCATCGCAAGAAGCAACACCCAAAAATTTCCCATACCCAACAAGGCCAGATGCCAATACCAATACAAAGTTCCCCGTTTGAGAGAGAGTCCCCATGACACAGGAACTTTTCCATGTGGAAGTCTACCCCTTCGTAGATTATTTCCACCTAGGCGCACTCCTTGACAAATGCATACCTGACATTTTTAGTCCATGCTAAGCGATACAAAGGAGATGACAGGCGATCTTCGCATTCTCTAGAAAAAGCGAAAGCGGCAGACAACACCCCCCTAACTTATTGATCATATGTTTTCCTCTCACTCTCCAGTGCGATCTAATTCTATGGGCGAGCATTTACACAGGAGCACGGAGCTAATCTGATTTTGCATTCCGTCGCTTCCAACGGATCCGCGCGGGTTTTACAGGGCCCGAAAACATGGACGAATAGTCCGTAGCAGGCACGCCCGTCTTTCCCTCTATGTTAGAAAACTGCATGTATCGCACCGTGGTAGCCACAATCACCGTGAGGTTGAGATATGCAAACTTCTCCCCTATACAGCGGTGGCGCCCTGCTCCGAAGGGGAGATATGGGCTGGAGGTGCCTTTGGAAATCGCGCCGTACCCATAATCAACCATGTCTTCTTTCTCTTCCAATTTGGGCTCCTGGGTCTCCCATCGATGGGGATCCCATACCATAGCGTTGGGGAAATATTCATCACTTAGGGCAGTGACGCCTGGTGCGGAGAGCAGGATGTCTGAGCGCGGGATCACATAGGGTGTACCGGGGACCGGCATTGGGTTCTTGACCTTGCGTAGGAGGGAATGGATAGATGTGTGGAGACGGAGGGTCTCTTTAATCACATTCTGGTGTAGTGGGAGGTGGTCGAGGTTCTTGTATTGAAGGGGAGCCAGACTGCCATTGGGACCAGTTCGCGGCAGGTTGGATAGCTGCTCTTGGTAGAGCTTCTCGACGACTGTGGGCTCGGAGGCGAGGCGCATCATGATCCAAGTGCTAATTGAGGATGAAGAATGCTGGCCGGCCATCAGCAGAGTGATCATGATATTCGCAATCTCCTTGTCCGGCAACTTCTGGCCGTTCTTGTAAGTGCACTGCATTAGATTCCCAATCATATCCAGCTTTTGTGAACCGTTGCTGTTGGTCCCGGCGGCTCGCCGCTGGTTAATGATGTTGATGTAGATGGCATGCATGCGGGCATGGGCGGCGTCGCGCTTCTTGTTATGGGGTAAGGGGGCCCAGGGTAGCATGAAATTAATCGGGGTAAATCCCTTGTCCAGATCGTGGTAGAGAACGGCAAATTCAGTCGTGAGTTTGGACCGCACCTCTTCTCCCTGGAGCGCACTCCCCGCGGTGAAGATAGTGATCTCTGCCATGGCGGCTGAAATGTCCACTTCCCCCGAGGGCCCGAGGAAATTGGCCGACGTGTCGAGGTAGTCTCTGACCTCCTTCTCAATCAACGGCACATGGGATTCCAGCGCCGCTTGAGTGAGGCCATACTTGATGAACTTCTTCTGCTCGATGAGCTTGGAATTTGGACAATCGTAGACCACATCCGGCCCGAACACCGGAGTGGTCAAGGGACTGTATACCTCCTCTGCATTCACGTCTTTCAGCTTCCCATTGAGAATGAACTCGTTGCCGTTTACGCCTAGGTAGACGGTGGTACGACGTCCTAGAAGCACAAAGGTGAAGATGTCGCCGTGCTGGAGCAATCGCAGTGCCTCCAATTAGCCGCAATCGCACGGTAGTATCACAGGGAGAGGCTGATAGCTTGCATTCTTACTTACCTTCTGGCGACACGAGAAGAAAAATTTGTACGGGTCGATTCCATAGCGGATTGTGCTGCCCAGAAAGGGGATCCAGTGGAAGACCAACGGTGGCCTAGTCTTATTCAAGAGGCGAAAGGCCAGTTGGTAGACAAGATTGAGCGCGACCGCTGCTATGAAAGCCAGCACCCCATAGGTCCCAATAGTAAACCAGGACATGGTGAGAGGTTGGAGGCAAACTGGATTAAAATATTAAGTATACTGATGACAAAAAGAGAAAACACCAGTGCTCCAAAGAGAAGATAAAGATAGATATGCCTTATATCTACGCTTGGAGACGAAAGTAGGGGTAGAAATAAAGTTTGGGGTTGTTCAGCTGGTCGGCGAATTTCATACCCGGGTGACCAGATATGACCTGACCCTCACCACCAGTTGGCTCGCCCTGCATCAAGAAAATAAGCCAAAAAGAGATAAAAATAAAAAAAGAAATACACAGCATAATTCTAGAAACGGGCTCCATAGTTTATCCACTAAAAAGGGTGTTAAGCGTCTTCACTGGAAACCCATTCAACTTTGAGGTCGTAATACGACCTTCATGGGGGCAAATTCGGCTTTGTGAAAGAATCAAATCAGCCGCTTCCGACCCGTTTCTTATAGATCTAGGCAATAAGATTCTTGAATGAGTATAAGTGTATAGTAGGAATAACGAATTTTCTTTCTTAAACGGTGCCGCGTCATCGCAACGTTCATGATAAATTTGGGGGGTGCAAGCAAGCTTCTAAGATTCAATGCTGGGGATGCAAGTACTATGTATGCTTGCCTGGTCAGAGTCAACACCGCTCCCATGCTCTTCCAGAAAGCAAGGGTACCTAGCCAGTTAGATGTATCGTATATTTTTCGGCACAAAGGCCTGGTTCGACCATTCGTAGCAAGCTTGTTCGAAGTTCCCCCCTTGGAGTCGTCTGCGAAAATTTAGAATATTGTCAGCTTCAATCACCTTTCTCACTCATAAAAGCCATCACAGATAGGAAGTCCTGTTCGCTTGCATTAATACTCCTTCCTATTGAAATCCGTTCGCGTTTTTTCGGAGTATTCAATGTGTCCAGTCTTCTCGCTTTCCCTGATTGTCGTTGCGCGCTTGAACTGAACATCTCCTAGCTGCATTTTCAGCCCCATGTTTGGGAACATTCTTCCGTTCCATGTTGAATCCCGTAACTTACAGGTTCTCTTGAAGATGTAACGGAATGTCCTTAGCTGCTCTGGCTGTGTCTTATTAACTAATCATATCGCGCTGCTTCTACCCCAGGATATGGTTTCGTTCGAGAATTTCCAATTTTGAGTTCTCTACCCCAGCTGTCACTGTTGCCTTCCAGGATTTCAGGGGAGCGGGTTGTCGAACAGGCGAATGAAAGAAGAGACATCATTGATCTTCCCACTAAATGATCCACTTAACATGAAATTCATGCTTAGGGGGAAAGGGGGAGAGCGTTCTTTTTGCATGCAAGTTCCATCTGCTCTTCAACCACGTAGGGCGGGGTAGAGTACGGAAAGCGCCTGGACTGTGCTGCTCGTTGAGTTTGGGATTCACACCCTTTTAGAGTCTCAATTGGAGTTCTTAACTAACCCGTGGATGATTTGGTTAAATTGTTCAGGATTCAAGCATGATTTCAGGGTTGAAATAAGCTCGTCTTATGTAATAATATTGTTGTCCGCTTTCCAGTTCGCAGATATCCCACCGGCCAGCAGAGCTCTATTGGCGGGTACCGATTGTGCACAATTCAACAATGACATAAAATGACAATACACATCCGAAGAGGATGGGCGATTCCTATGAGTGCGATGTCGAGGGGTTACTCCTACGCCAGTTCTTTAGGCCTCGGTAAATGCTCATACAGATGACCGGTTAATCGGTGATCTTCGGCCTCAGCTGTGGGAGGCCTGAATGATGGTGTCTGCAACACTTCCCGCGGCCCTTACAATGATACGAGATACTGTTGGGTTCAGTATGAAGTGTGGCGGTTCAAGCTGATCGAACTTCTATGTATTCTTCTATTTATTATTATTGTGCAGGGTCAGTCAGTGGCTTGCGTTCTGATTCCCCTCCCCCACAACCCCAGATACCGAGGCCCATGATTAGTCTCATCGGATAGAGGGTCATGTTGAACTGACCTATATAATCCACCACCCAGCCCTTTACACCACTTTCACAGCAATCTGAGAGTCTTCAAATGTTTTACTTAGCAGATAAATTGTACAGCGGAGAAACCAGGAATATTTATTAACAACCCACCCCAAGATGGAGCCATCCAGCGCAACAACGGGCTTCTTCCAAGCCCAGCCAACCATTCCGCCACAGTATTTTGAGGATGCTGCCTTTCGGCGTATCATCTCCCTGTACCTTCCGTCACCTTTACCCTCCAGCATAGATGAAGATCTTTCTCGATTTTCTCGTCTTGTGCTGTCGAGATCTCATATGGCCTATGCGGCAGATGCAGAGCGCAACCAGCCTTACCTTCGCCCTCTTTCTACGTTTGGTGTAGAGAATAAACAAGACCCTCTAGTCACAAGTGAGGGTTGGCGAAAATTACAGGAACGAGGGATCGAGGAAGGAATTGTGGCCATGGCATATGCCGACGTTCAATCACACAATGGCGGAAATACCGGCACACAGTGGAATAACCGGGCACATCAATTCATCAAACACTTTCTCTGGACTTCCAGTGCCGCTCTGGTTACATGCCCCTCTGCTATGACCGATGGCGCCGCTAAAGTGCTCGGACGACATCTGAACGGTCCACATGGTGCTATATTCACAGAAGCAAGGAATAGATTGATTAGCCGAGATCCCAGCTACGCATGGACTAGTGGACAATGGATGACAGAACGGAAAGGAGGTAGCGACGTGCGTGGAACGGAGACGGTGGCTAGGAAACTTTCTGCAGAAGAGCAAACTGGGAGTAAGGGGGTTGATGAACTTGGATATCCTCTTGGACCATGGCAACTCGACGGTTTCAAGTGGTTTTCTTCCGCTACCGACGCCAATATGACGATTATGCTTGCCAAAACAGGACCGAATGGCCAAATTAGCGCTTTCTACGCTCCCTTGCGGAGAAGAGTTCCAGGTGGAGCCGAAGGTGAAACGGAGCTTAACGGAGTGAGAATTCAGCGCTTGAAAAATAAACTCGGTACAAAAACTCTCCCAACGGCTGAACTGGAACTGAAGGGGATGAGGGGTTATTTGATTGGCAAAGAAGGGGAAGGCGTGAAGGAAATTTCAACCCTCCTCAATATCACCAGAGTTCATAATATGGCTGGAGCGGTGGGAGCATGGGGGAGGGGTTTGGCAATTTCGAGAGCTTATGCGAAGGTGAGGATTGCTCGCGGTAAACTCCTCACGGAGATGCCCGCACACGTAAGAGCACTTGCCCGGGACCATGTAATGTACAGGGGCCAGCTCCAGCTTGCCCATTTCGTGGCCTCGCTACTCGGTATTTCAGAAGGGCAGGATAGCCGCCTGACGCGAGCCACCCAGGCTTCCATCCTCCCCACCAACGCTCAGCAATCTGGTGCTCTGCTCCGTCTCCTTACCCCAATGGGCAAAGCTCAAACGGCTCTCCGATCTATCAATGGAGTTCGTGCCTGCATGGAGAACCTAGGTGGAGTTGGGTATCTTGAGAATGAAGATCCCTTGTTAAACATTGCGAGGATTTTCCGGGACACATGCGTGCTTAGCATTTGGGAAGGGACCACTGATATCATGGCGGATGACCTGGTTCGTGTGGTAAAATCCCAACAAGGCCCAGCGATCTTAGCGGCTGTGGGACAATGGGTCGTGAGCGGTTTGGCGATTGGGCGCAAACATTCATTCCAAGCAGAAGCTGAGATTATACAGAAAACCTGGGCGCAATGGCTGCGATGCACCGAGACCAAAGATAAAGAGCAGTTGAGGTGGGAAGGAAGAGATCTCCTTGTCGGACTCGAGAGCGTGATTTGCGGCCTGCTGCTGATTTTGGATGCTGCCCGAGATAACGACCCTATCGCGAGGGAGGTTGCAAGGCGCTTTACCTTGAAGGACCAGGCCACATACAGTTCTTGGGAAGTTGAAGCTGCCTGGGATAAACGGATTGTCTTCGGTGACGAGGCCGCGGCAACCGCGAGGCTATAATCGAGTGGATCTTAAGATATTGTTAACAAATGCACCGTTTTTGTATATAATTACTTGATTAACAATGAGACATGTAATTTACAATTTTCCATAAACCTGTGTAGTACTTGAAGACTGAATTAATGACGTTTGCAATTGTGAATACTTTGAGGCCGATGTGCAACAACATCCAGCTCACGTGCGAGATGCCTCGGCAATACGTAAGGAGCGATAACAAATGCCCCGCCATAGACAATGTAAATCAATTCTCCTGCTATCCGGTGCGATAATACAATCTCAATCGAAAAGCACCATAAAGAGGCATTTCTACGATGGCGTCGAGTGGTGATAATCTAAATGGGGCTACCTCCGCCTCATTTCGCCCCGCGTTGCTCGTGGTTGATATGCAAGAGGACTTTTGCCCGCCGGTGAGTATCCCACTAGCAGTCCGCTCTTATTTAGTGGTTCTATCCAACCCCCACCACGCATACTAGAAAATCATCTAAGACTCCCATATACGTTTTGATAAGCCCTATCTCTAACATAACCCACCATTTCCAATCCGGCAGAATGGCACCCTAGCGGTCCAAGGCGCGCGCACCCTCGCCCCACTCATCAACTCCCTCCTCTCCCTCCCAGGCTTCGCCGTCAAAATCTCCACACAGGACTTCCACCCAACATCCCATATATCCTTCGCCACTAATCAACCGGCACCCAATAACATTCCATTCCAATCTATCACGACCCTAACAAACCCCGCCACAGACAAGGAGACAGAGACAAAGCCGCAGCGCCTCTGGCCCGTACACTGCGTCGCCAACACGCCGGGCGCATGCATCATCCCTGAAATCGAAGCGGATAAGATCAGCGTGAATATCCGTAAGGGTATGGATGCGAGGATGGAGATGTATTCGGCCTTCGCGGACGCGTTTGGGAATAACGACTGTGTCGAGACGGGTGGCGTGAATATGGATCTCGCAGCGGTGTTAAGGGAACATCAGGCGTCGGATATTTTCATTGTAGGTCTTGCGGGGGATTACTGTGTGAAGAACACGGCTGTTGATGCGGTGGATAGAGGGTTTCGTTGTTTTGTAGTGGAGGAGGGGACGAAATGTATCGACCCGGGCGAGGGGTGGGAGGCGGCCAAGAAAGAGATGGAGGATCGTGGGGTAAGGATTGTGAATGTTGATGGACCGGAGGTAGGGCAAGTTAGGACATTATGCCCCAGTACGCACTTAGTTATGATTTGAAGTGATGGGTTTTGAAGGGAACTAGTTGACTTTTTTTGAGCAGCTGGAGTTTTCGTTGGGATTCGTTTTTCATTATTGTCTATGTAGAGCTATACCACCATTGCAATTCATTGGGGGCTCCTCCGGAGTCCTGACTACGCCAAACTCCCATTCCTAGGAAGATGCAAGATGTTGATCGTTTTGGATATGGTTTGAAGGTTAGTAGTGCCTTTCACTGGTTCAAACACCTGATGAAAACACGGCTGCCAGAGCTGTGTGCAATGGAAAATGTAGCCTGAAAATCCGAAGCAAAGGTTACAACCCTACTAGCCAAACCTCCATACCGGCAAGCTCATCGAATGCTGAATGTGAGAGGATACTCCGTATTTGCACGTTTCATTCCGCAAGATGCAGGTTCAAAGTAAAAACAAATAAATAAATAACGCGTGGTTGCTCGGCTCGTGGCAAAAACCTTAGAAAGCGAAACGAACCCTTGCAGCCGGCGTGTCATAGGGCGCGTGGCGGCGGGAAGATCTTGCCGATAAATAAGCTTCAGCGCTAGTCCAGTTGTGTTGCCTGCTAGGAGGAACCTTGGAACTTCGTAGAAACCACGCGGTAGAATTTTAATATATCATCTCGAACTAGCCCGTATGTATGGGAGGAGAGAGTTATGTCAAAACAATCCAACCTCGCTGTGCTGCTAATCTAGCGTCCTTCCTCCCGATGATGCCTTACCTCGACGATGCCGCCCCTGCGCAGGTTGCAGAAACGTCGTTATCAGCCGACGAAACCCCCATCACAGCATTAACGGGCACGACGATCACAGAAATTGCCGACGAGAAGACAGCTATTACAGCACCAGCAGAACCTCTCCCTTACTGGCTCGTCAATGTCCCGCGATCACAATGGCCGTCTGAATGTCCAGAGTATCTCCGCAATTTACCCCAGAAGGCCATAAAGAGCCTCTCAACGCCGGACGCGCAGTATGAATGTCAGAGCTGGGAGCTGGTGAAAGAGATAGTTGGTGGGTGATTATTTCTTTTTTTTCCTCCCCATTTTCGTCGTTTTATAAAATATATTGTTTTTAAAAGAAAATCCGATTTCGAGAAGGGAACGAGAATTCATACGCCAAAACTTAAAAAACAATTTAGGATCGAATCAAATACATCTTCTCCAGCGCGTGCCGTCCGAATTGAGGAGGTATTTGGCGTATATCGCAAAGATCAAAGAGATATACGGTTCTGTTTTGGATTTTGTGGTTCAGAAGAGGCTGGGTTGGGTGGATGATTTGAAACCCCGCGGCGCAAGGCCGTTTGACCATCCAGGTTTGTTTTTTTTTTCTTTTCCCGCCGATTTGGCCTTACTGACTGAATAACTAATCATCTCCCCCCTCCCCAAAAAAATTCTGTTTTTTTTTGGCAAATAGACGACATCAAAATTCTCTACAACGACTGGCCATACGGGGTGGAAAAGGACATCGCCCACCTTGTCATCTGGACCAAGTTTGAACTCGAAGATGATCCTGCCACAGATGACTTAACCCCGCGCATGCGAAGGGAGATCGATGAGTTTGTCGAAAAATCGTTTCGATCCAGGATGCCCGCCGACAAGGTGTGAGAGAAGCAACCGATAATTTTGTTTCCCCCTATCCCCCATTCTTCTCCTTTTTTTCTCCTTTTGAAGGAGCAATACTGAAATCCACAGTTATTCCCCCCCGAAATTTTGCTAACCAAGGATATCATTATCAACGTAAAATAATAGGTTATCTGGTTTAAAAACTGGAAGTCTCTCAAGTCCGTCCACGCCATTGAGCACTTCCACGTCATGATCTACCAGGCCGATCCGGTATTTCTCCACGAGATCACTAACGGCGACGTACCCGTTACCGACGTATGAACTGATTTGTCCGGGTTTTACGAGGTCTAATGACCTTTTTTTTTGTTTTTTTCATACCCGCCTTTTAACGCCCTATTAGATATTAGAAACGTAGACATTTATAAACCATATCATATATATATATATATA